>KN496197.1:0-28704 GCA_000787155.1 Scartelaos histophorus | reverse complement strand
TCAAAATCTAAACACATTACACAGACACACACACACACACACACACACACAGACACACGCACACACAGACACACAGACACACAGGCACACAGGGTTTGGGTTAAGTGCCTATTCGAGCCTAAAATAACTCGCCTCCAGGGCCACTGTGGTCATGTTTTCAGCCTCAAGTGTCATAGAATATCAAATGAATGTTTTATGAGAGGATTGAAATGAAGTGACAAATAGAAAAAATATGTATGGATTCTGAAGTACAGTCTGCTTTACAAAACTGGGCTTGAGCATTACAGTTTTTATTTATGTATTTGTTTTCAATTGCTTTTCTCATTCATAGCTAATTGAGATTTGCAGAACACCTCACACAAAATCCTAAATTTCAGTTTTTCTCAACAAATATTAATCTCAGTTTTTCATTCAAAAGTTATCAATCATCTCCCAAAAGCAACTTTTACCATCAAAATTATTTCACTTTGGTCAGGTCTTTTCTGTTCTTTTATTCATTTGACAGAGCCGCTCAGAAGTTTCAGTCCTTTTCTAAGGAGCCGCAGAGAATCACTGGTTTAGTGTCGTCAGCCCTTGGGGAGGACACTTCCCACATGAGAATTTAGGGCTGGATAAACGGCCTTGTATTTTTGCACAGATACTTGAAAAATTAAATGTAGACATAACTAATCACAAAGCAGATTGGGAAGCATGTGATCAAAGACGATGAAGGGAATTGGAAGATGTTGGAATAGCAAATACATCAACACTGCTTTTGTAATATGTAATAAGTGTGACATTTACACCTCATCACAGCAGATCTACTGTACACTGATGTCTCTGCAGTCATTCTGTTTGATTCACTTAGGAAATCCTTTGCTGACAGATTTTTGGTGCTCACAAATTGTACTTTTTTGCTGTAATGTTTAAATGTCTAAATTGAAAGTGACTGTGTTTGGGCCAAAGTCTTTCACCATGTGTATTGAAACATTGACTGAGCCTATCAAGTGTTCTGGGAAAGAGCCTGAAAACTGTGTGAACTTATATATGATCCCCTGTGTCCCTGTTCAGATACAAGATACAAGATAAGTCTGAATAAAATCAAATTAAATAAAGATTTTTTTAAAAAGCTAAAACAAATAAAAAAAGTAAGATTATTATGGATACATACAGTTAGTTATGCATCACATTATTCACATAACATGATCTCCTATGTTATTAACCTTTTGATTTAAAGTGATCAGAGGCTAGTTTATAAGGAAAATACTTCAAAAATATTTCAAAATAATAATAAATGGTATCTTTTTGTCACTATGAGATGTTTTTGCAGCTAAACTCTATGTACCGTCATACACTTCCATTCAGGCCCAGGTCTACAGTGGTGCAAAACATTACAATTTCAGTTCTAAATGTTTGCACCATCATTTCACATACCCAAAATAATGTAAGCGTATTATTGCACCACTTTGAAATTCTAATTCACCCGTCGTCAGTTTGATGTGCACCCCTACCTGCTTCCTGCTTCCATTAACCGTCATTATTTTATTTTCCTGAAGTGAGGGTGCAAGCACTTTTAATGAGACTGCAATGCGCCCTTTCGCACCCCTATAAACCCAGACCTGTATAGTGGCATATTTAAAATCCATCATTACTTTAATTTAATGTTATATATCTGATGGTTTGGTGAGACAGTTAATATGAAATTGGTGTGAAAAGTAAATTACTGCCATATACTGTATACATAATTAAATATACTGTGAGCTTTAAGTTATATTATAATGCTTTTACCTCACCAAAAACATACCTGGAGTTGTGTTTTACTTCGTTCACACATGTTTGAGTAATCCTGACTGACTTGGCTGTCCATATTTCCAAGCTCAAAATGCTCTGTTCCACCTTGTGATGTCATGAGGTGGTAGTTTTCAAGTTGACAGCTTCTTTTACCTTTAGTTTAGTAAAGATTGATATTTCCAGACATGCAATCATCCAAAGTAGTGACAGTGTATGGAGTTTTAAAATACACTGGAGCATTTCTGTATTAACACATGACATCACAATGTGGAACAGAAAGTTTCTGTTTGAGAGAAGAACTAAGCCTAAATATGCTAGGTGTGTGTTAAACATGTGTGAATTAAACAAAACACTCCAGGCATATTTTGACGAGGAAAAATCATTATAAAAATAGCATAATATGGACTCTTTAACAATTAAGAACAAATATTATATCTTTTAAATGTTGAAAAGTGCTCTAAATGGCAGCTTTAAACAGGAAACTTAAAACGGTATGAAACAAAAAACTTCCAGACAAATAAAAATGCTGCAGTGGACAATCTGACAAGGCCAAATCACCACTTGTAAAGAGAAGCATCGCTAATGCCTTTAACTCGTTTGACAAAGCCTCCTTTGAGAAACAAATAAGTTTAGTTATTTCAAGTTGTCAAGATGTCAGGTTTTTGTAGTAGCTTCTTATTCTTGCTAGATTTTAAACCTGTCTAAAAACTTTTATGTATATAAGTTGTACAAGTGTTTTGGTGGGGGTGGGCCTGTCTCCTTGTGGATCTTTCCAGGCAAAGCATTAACGTCTCCATGGAAACAAGCACATAAAAGTGACTAAATACTAAAGTGAGATTTCTTCCTGCAAAATCTGACCAAACACAATGAAGATCAAACAGTATTCTTGAGTAATACTTCTAAATGGCTTATTTTGACTCACTGTTAAGAAAATAGAGTTTGTTTGGCCATGTCTGAGACTCTGACAAATGTACAACAATAATAGTCTAACCCTGTTACGACTCACAACTGCAATGAAAGATGGAGAATTTAACAACGGCAAGGTAGAAATCACTAAACAGCAAGAAAACCTCGCAAAAAAGGCTATGCATAGTCCAATTGATACTTTGCAGCTGATCATGTCGTCAACGTTCCCTGGGGGTTGGAGGTTTTAAACAAGTTTCTCACACACAGCTTTACAATCTCTAGCTCGCTATTAGCCAAAAGTCAAACAAACCAAACTCCAAACCGACAACATGAAAGCTTGTATTGGTCCAAAACTCCTGAAAATGTACCGTTTGAGTCCATTTTTTTGCGCGTCGCCATGGTAACTGCAGTACATTGCACCGTATAGGTACACGTAGACCACCCCCAGAATGGCGTCGCTGCAAACTATCAATTGGCTGTGTTTGTATTGGACGAGGAATTAAGATGGAGGGCAGGGGCCTTCGCTTTCAAAGAAAATATCCAAACAGATGGTCCACAGATGTTGAACTTTATTACTCGGTTAGAGATTGTCTCCAAACACGCTCCATATCAATTAGGTGGGTGCAAAAATATCAAAATATCAATTTATCATGATGCTATATTTGGCAGTACAGTATCATTATTGCAAACTGCTGTATAAATAGATCGAAGAGGATTTTTTGGAGTCTTTTAGCAAGTTTTTTGCAACCACTACAATGATTTTGTTTCTTATATAATGTTTATGCAATATACTTGACATATTCATAGTTTTGATGATTATCACAGAATATCATGTGCAATATATTGATTATAGTATAGTGATAATATAGTATCATAAGGTATGTGAGAGACACTGTGATTCTCAGTCCTAATACCAATATTTTTGAACTCAGTGACATCGTGATGAGTAAATAATGAAAAAACAACAACTTCTATTTATTTATACGGACACTGAACTTCTTTTTATGTGTATAGACCCAACCACAGAAATGAAAACTATAAACCAGATCTACAAATCCGCCGTGTAACCGCTGAACTCTGTCCTGTCATCTAGCTCGGATTTCAACTACGGGGATAATAAAATGTTATGATGTCATGTGAAGGCAACATAATTTGGCAAGTGTACACGCCCCCAGCTTTCTAGTTCATAGTCTTCGAAACACTTTGGCTCCCAAGGTTAAGATCTGGCTCCCGAGCTAAAACAAACTGTCCACGATTGTCCAACAGCCAATCGTCTGTCAGTAAAGCATGCGGCCTGGAACGATGTCGGGAATTTGGGGAAAGAAATTTGAGATTTTTGTGGAAAATGGCCATGATATTTTTTGTATTTAGTACCTCTGAAAGATGCGTTGAATTGTTTTGTATAGAAAAAAAATACCTGAATAGAAAATCATCATAAATCAATATTTTATTTTACTTTATTTTATCTTATTGCCCAACCCAATCTGTCTGCATATGATTTGAACTAGTATTTACTTCTATATACTCCTGTCTCTTTCTGTGTACTTTTACAGGATCTATATTATTAGGGTTAGGGCTATGTGCATAATGAAGTACAGGGAAAAAAATCCTAAATGAAACCTCACTTTTCTCCGAGTGTCAGTTTTGGTGTGTGCAGAGGATGTCACTGTGGGCTGCTGGTTTGTCGCTGGCTACACCTCCTCTCTGACCTAACCTGTACAGTATTTCTCGACATGAAGATAAACCGCTGCCTTGTTTTGTACCTGATCGAACAGTTGCTTGCCGGTGGTGCTGGGCAGGATCGCAAACTCCAGCTCGGCATCCATTGTTGTCACTCTAACATTTATCTAAAAAGGGGAAACAGAAACACGCTTACAGTAAGAAGGCTATGGAAACAGGGAGAACGTGCACAAAGGTTAGCCTCATAGCATAATTGTCTTTTACAGGTCCACTGTGCAACTTTACTGATGGAGGATCTGCTACCTGCTTGTCTCCATGGAGATGTTATTGCTTTGCTCAGAATGTTCCATGGTAAGACTTTAAACATATCCATCTAGATTTATTCATTACAGGCGTTTCTATTGCTCAAAAATACAATTCCTTCTGTGAATAGAGGTGATTCTCCCCAGATGTGAACTGTAACGCATAGTGCTGTAACCTGCTTATCTCCCTATAGATACAGTGGAGGAAATAAGCATTTGATCCCCTGCTTATTTTTAGGTTTGCCCACTGACAAAGAACTAAACAGTCCATCATTTTAATATTAGGGTTTTTTGAACACTGAGATAGAATATCAAAAATATTATTAAAAAAAAAAAATTAAAAAAACTGCATTTCATTATTTGAAATAAGTATTTGATCACATCTGGTTCCCACAGATCAGTTAGACTCTCCTAATCAGCCTGAATTAGACTCCTGTTTTAACTAGTCATCTGTATAAAAGACCCCTGTCCACAGAATCAGTCAGTTAGACTCCAAACTCTCCAACATGGGACCAAAGAGCTGTCAAAGGATGTCAGGGAAAAGACTGTAGACCTGCATAAGGCTGGAATGGGCTACAAAACCATAAACAAGAAGAAGGTGATAAGGAGATAATTGTTGATGCAATTGTTCAAAAATGTAAGAAATATGACCATCATGACCTTGCTCTGGGGCTCCACACAAGACCTCACCTCATGGGGTTTCAATGATCATGAAAACAGTAAGAAATCAGCCTAGAACTACAAGGGAGGAGTTAATCAATGATCTCAAGGCAGCTGGAACCACAAACCATTTGTAACACTTTACGTTGCAATGGATTAAAATCCTGCAGTGCTCACAAGGCTCCCTTTGCTTAAGAAAACACATGCACAGGAAGTTTCCCAGTGAACACCTGAATGTTTAGAGAGAGACTGGGAAAAGGTGCTGTGGTCAGATGGGACCAAAACTGAGCTCTTTGGCAGGAACTCAACTTGCCATGTTTGGAGGAAGAGAAGTGCTGCCTGCTATGACCTCAAGAACACCATCCCCACCGTCCAGCATGGAGGTGAAACAGGATGATTTATTGGTGTTTTTCTGTCAAGGGCACAGGACAACTTCACAGCATCAACAGGAGAATGGACTGAGCCATGTACCATTAAAATCCCGAATGACAACTCCCTCTGCTAGGAAACTGACAATGAGTCGCAGATGGCTCAGTGGACATAGAGCCAAGGCAATGAGGGAGTGGCTCAAGAAGAAGCACATTAAGGTCATGGAGTGGCCCAACCAGCCTTCAGACCTTAACCCTATAGAAAACCCTATGGAGAGAGATGAAGCTTTGAGTTTCAACAGACACAAAACTGATCTGCAAAGAAGGGTCCAAAATTCCTAATGTGCACAAACCCGGTCATCAACTACAAGAAACGTCTGACCTCTGTGCTGCAAACAAGGCTTTTATTGCCAAAGTTATTTTTTTGGATTTTCTTTTTGATAACTCTCAATGTTATAATAAACTTACCATTAAAATAACAGACTGTTCATTTTTTTCTCAGTGGGAAAACCTACATCAGCAAGGGATCAAATACTTATTTCCTCCACTGTAGGTTTAATCTATACTGTGGCACATTCTAGACAAACCAATCACATTTCCATGGAGACATCAGGTGGCGGACCCTCCACTTGAAATGCTACTTGGTGCACCTTTAAAAATACAAAAATAAAGAGCATATGTTAATAAGAGGTTTGTTTGTGAGTTTAAAATGAGACAGAAAACTCAATTTGACCAAATAAATGACATAGACAGTTATCCCATGAGGCCGGTGAACAGCTAAATACAAAGTCTTTTGGTTGCTATCTGAAATTACAGTCTTATTTTTGGTTCAGAAAATGACCAAAAAATTTTTCTTACATTTTTCTGTTCAACAAGCAGCATCCAATCACAGGTTGCTGGTGGCTATAATAAAAAATGAAGCCCAGTATAATTTAGACTGAACTGGTTAAAAGTGCATAGTAATGAATGACTTTATAAACAATCCCACTTTTTTAGTCTTAACATGGAATCCAAGGGTAAATGGGAAGTCTCATGACAATATTTTTCTAAATTTCTTCTCTATATTACGCTAAATTGACTCCTGTGAGCTTTAATGTTGTAAACGTGTTACTTCCTCAAAAGCATGGGTTGTGTTTTGTTTCATTCACACATTTGAGTAATCCTGGTTTATTTGTCTGACTACATCTCTAAAGCTCAAAATTCTGTTCCACTTGATCTAAGTGGTGATGTTAGAAAGAGGTAGTTTTCAAGTTAAATGCTACCTTCTAACTTCTGTTTTGAAGACACTGCCAATTCCAGGACTGAAATTGACAGAATGATTCCAGTGAAAGTTTATGGAGGTTATTTCAGTCTAAAGATGTGTGGTTTGTGTGTTCAACACGTGTGAATAAGTCCAAACACATATCCAGGTCTGTCTGTGATGAGGAAACAACATTATAACATAGCTCAGAAAACAGTGTAACATTTAAATTCTGACATATTTTTTATGCACAAAGACTGACATTAGAAATATTGTGTAAGATTATAATAGTCTTTTCAAATGGTATACATATTTTTGTTTTTGTCTGCACTCAAAAAACAAACTGATATTTAAAGATGCACTAAGTAACTTTTCTGGAGGCTTTGCAACCTGCCTGTTTCATGGAGATGTTATTGCTTTCTTTGGAATGCTCCACAGTATGGAGGTTTTTATTGGTAGGAATTCTTTGAAATACAGGCGTTATTACAGTGAATATCTGTTTGTCTCTGTGGAGATAGATATGCTTTATGACACACACAGAGTGCAATAACATTAACAACTCGAGTCAAGCTGGTGACAGACCTTCAAACAGAAAAGTTACACAGTGTACCTTTAACGTTGTGTTATAATATATTTTCACTGAATTGAACTTAAACTTAATTAAAAAGTCCACACTATGTTCTAAGGCACAAAAATGATGCTTTTTACACGTCAATACTGTTAACTAAAAGCCAGACAAATAAAAGGCTCCACTCGGGTCTTGTTAAACCTTAGGTGTCAAGTATAATTTGCAGTCCATATTAAAACTATCATTGGTGTAAAAAACACAGTCTCCTTTTCCATCTAGCAAACAAGTCAAAGTGAAAATTGAAGTTGAAACTTTACTTACAGTAGACATTGTACGCTGTCTTTTAATCACAAGTTGAAGTTTTTGTCCACAACAGTGCAGGAGCAGCAGCCTTTGGAGTCATATGAAACTGCTTGTAATACCTCTCAGGATTAGAGCGCACCAGAATGGACCATTGTATTGTTCACAACTTCTTTATTTATAATCCAGAGGCTGCTCAGAGCCCGGGGAGTTTACTGAAGCAGCATTTATTTTCAAACTGTTATTATATCACAAAAGGAAAAAGAAAAGAAAAGGAAAATAAATGCTATGTATGTGGCTTATCACTTATATTTAAAAAAATCATCTAAAACAACCAGACGGCCATTGTTCAATCAATCAAACTTTATTTATGGAATTCTTTACAATACTCAATGTGACCAAAGTGCTTTACATTAAAATCAACACAATACAAAAACACATAAAAATATGAAATAATGAAATAAAGCAAATAGTGCAAAGTCTGTGCATATTGTTATAGACTATGAACAGTTATATTGTCATATTAAACCTGTAGGCTTATAAAGTAAACATTCATTTGATATGAAAATGTTAAAGGATTAAAGGAATCTGACTCTACTGACTGAACATATGAACCATTCTGGGTAGTACATATTTGTAACATACATACCCACCTACATTTAGTAAGCCCACTACTCCAAAATAAGGCATAATTCCTGCTTGACACACACAACACAGGAATTGTATTTCCTTGTATTGTTGCTTTTTGTTCTCAGTTTTTGGGTTAATGAAAGATAAAAAATATATATAGTGAGCATAACAAAAAATAAAAGCAAGCGAACAGGGCTTATAAAAGTGTCCCTTTCACTGCTGTAATAAGTGATGCTTTTGTATTTTTGAGCTGACCTGATTTGGCCAGTATTGCTAAAGGTCAAACAGACGTAACTAAACCAAATAAAAATATAATAAATTGGCTACTACTTCTAACTGTTGTAGATGTTTCCAACTAATTCAATAGCCTTGGTGCTTTCAAAGCTTTATATTACGCTAAATTGACTCATATGAGTTTTAATGCTCTTACCTCATCGAAAACATACCTGTTTTGTTTCTTGTAATTTCTTTTATTAGTCTGCCGACATTTCCTCAAGCTCAAAAAGCTCTGTTCCACCCTGTGATGTAATAGTAGTCTTTAAGTTTACAACTACCTTTTCCCTTTAGTTTAGTACAGATGGGCAATTTCAGGGCTGAGATGATCCAAATGATTCTAGTGAAGGTTATGGAGTTTAAAAACACAGTGGAGCATTCCCTGTGTTACCACATGAGGTGGAGCAGAATGAAAGAAGAACACTGCCTAAATATGCAGGATTTGTGTGTTATGTGCGAATGAAACAACACAACTCCAGGTACATTTGTGAAGAGGAGTCAACATTATAACATTGAATCTCAAATCAAAGAATGAGGACAACCAATGCAGGCTATAAGTCTTTGCTGTACTATTTCAACACTTTAAATATAGGCTAAATCGTATCTGCCCTTATGTGCCCCCCTCCCCATATTACAAAATCTGTTTTGTAATGCTGACTTAAACTGAATCTAGGATTGCATTTTGTAATAGGCCTATATATTTATTTATATTGCATTTATAGGCTATTTTATATTTATTTGAGTTTTTTCAGACCCATTTAAGAGCTAACAAAACAAGTTGCCTAAACTAAATCTTATCTAAATACTTGGTAAGTGCTACTCGCCGAAATCCAGCACTGGGACCTGAACTGAACCGAGAATACGTAGGCTATTCTGAATACAGATTTTGAATAGGCGACATAGGCGACTGTATTTCATTAGGTGCTATTCAGAATACAGTTACTTTTCTAAAATCCAAGGAATACATACAGGAATACAGTACTTTACCACAGTGCAGTGAGAAAAATAGAAACCAGCTCTTATGGTGAGTGCATGTATATGTATTTTTTCAGTGAGTGGTAGGAAATGCATAACAAACAGTGACACAAACATGAAGCTGTTTTTAATCCTCTGTGGCATTTTTACACTATAATTTAAATTTCAGCATAGAAGTATCCAGTATTCCAGAGGTCTCCAACCTTTTTCCTCTGAGCGACTTTTACCAAACGAAAATGCCAGAAAGCTACTAGATTAAACGGTCACAAGAAATTGAGTAAACATAAGAGCCACAGCAAGCCTTGGGTAGGGCACAGTTAGTAGTCTATAATACATAACCAATTTTCCATGTATTAGTTTACAAAGTTAGGTCATCAAGGGTATCAAAATTATACATTTACAATGATAATAGGCATTTAATAATTCATAAATCTTTTGGTGAGCTACTTGGGAAGGGGTGGAGAGCTACAAGTTAGAGAACCCTGCAGACAAAATACATTTATTCAGTATTCTGTAACAGATATATTTTCACATATTCTACCATTCACTGACTAAATTCATATCACATCCTACAATAGAATAAAATATAATCTCAATTAGTGGATTTACGCCTGTTGATATCAGTGGCCTCTAATGTGTTATTATTCAGGCATTAACCATTAGCCATGTCTTCATTGTCGGCTTGTTTATTAATCATTATGCGTGAGGAAATGGGCGCTCGTAGACCCATTGGCCTCCCGCTGTGCCCATGAGCGCGGGGACAAAGGGCTCATGAGGCGCTCACACGGATCTGGACGTCGCCACGCGGACACACGTAGCGAGCGTGAGCACGTCGACCCCGCTGCTGCGCGTTCACGTCGGGCTATTGTGTTTTTATCAACACAAGGACCAGACCACCACCAACGGGCCCTTACTACGGAGAGTCTAGTGATATAACTTGTCGAAACGCACTGATTTCCCCCAATCATGACGGACGAGCAGGAAATAATGTGCAAATTGGAGAGTATCCTGGAAATACGGTACGAGTGTTACGCACAGATTATTAGCGTCTTATTAGCTCATGTTAGCGCTATCCTGGCTGGCTTCTTGACTTGGCTTTTGTTACTGCGCTAGCCACAGTTAGCCTCCAGTCTGTCTGCCTCTTTTTTTTTATAGATCCTCGCATTTCTTTTAACCCTATCGTCAGTCAGACACCAAAAACCAAACGCTGTGTCGTACGACTAGACAGCGTTAGCGATGCATTGGTATTCATTATTGGGATCATAGATGCGCCAGTCCAGATGTGGATCCGCTAAACGCCAGATGTGAGACGCTGTAATTACCGCTGTGGTGAAGCTAGCTACTTAGCAAAGCGAGCGATGCATTCTGAGCACAACTAGCAGAATAATAAATGCACATATGCCGCTGGTTAATAGACAATGCTACATTATAGATATTTTCTACAGGTTTTCTTTGAGACGATGGTGGTGGTAAACACATCATATCACACTATTATCTGCTGTATATTATAACGCTGTTCTCATCACAAATAGACCTGGAGTTGTGTTTTGTTGCATTCACATGTTTAACACTCTGACCCTGCATATTTAGGAGTCTCAAAGTGAAAACACTCAGTTCCTCCTTGTGATGTCATCTGGTAAATACAGGAAGGGCTCCACTGTGTTTTTAAGCTCTATACACCTTCACTAGAGTCATTTGGATAATTTCAGCCCCAGAAATTCTAATTTTGGAAAGGTGTTTCCAAAGGTGGAACAGAGTGTTTTGAGTTTTGGAGATGTAGACAGACTAATAATAAAGGGCTATTCAAACATGTGTGAATAAGACAAAACATAACTCCAGTCCAGATATTTTTTTGAGGAGGTAACAACATTCTAACGTGTCTAAAGACTCACATGGGTTCATTTTGTGTAATGTAGGAAGATTAATGTAACTTATTATTGTAAAACATATATTTTTGTGTTATTATCGTTATGTAATACCACAGTTTTTTTCTAAAAACATAAGTAGACGATACATATTGAGATATCTTATGATACAAACAATAAGCAATAAATAAATAACCCATCAGTCAACCTGCCTGTCTCCATGGAGATGTTAATGCCATACCGTGGAACATTCTAGGGAAAGCACAAACATCTGTAGCGGTCTTCTACCAGAAAAGTCACTATGTCACTTTTCTGGTGTAGTTTCAATTCAGTTTCAGCTTCCTGTTTAGGGGTGACATTTTTAGGACTTTCTACCATTCTCAGGAATTTCCATGGCAACAGGACAATTTTGTGAACTGTCTGAAACCCATAGATATTGTAGTGTGAGAAAAAAGCAATATTTTTTCTTTTACTACTGAGTACCACTGGTCTTGTCAATTAGAGGAAAACTGTTACTTATTTTCTGCACAGCAAGACAGTAATGTGGTCAATTTTGGTTAATTTGGAATTAAACAGTTGTTTTGTCTGTCTTTGATCACAGCAACAAGACTGTGCAGATGCAGAAAATCAAAGCTCGTCTCAAGATTGAGTTTGAGGCGCTGGAGTCGGAGGAAAAACATTTAAAAGAGTACAAACAGGAAATGGACCTCCTTTTGCAAGAGAAGATGGCCCATGTGGAGGAACTCAGGCTTATTCATGCCGATATCAATGTGGTGAGTATGAACTGCTTTGATTAATAATGGACAGCAGTGTTTCCCATAGATTCAACAAATTATTTCGATTTTAGTAATTTAATTCTATTCAATTTACCGAGTATAAATTACATTGATTGTTTATATTTCATCTTAAAGCAGTCATTTTGACCAGTATAATTAGGCCACTGTAATTAGACAATGAACAACAAAGGGTGATTCTGTGATGCCAATGTTTAGTCCAGTTTGTCTTTATACTATGTAGGAGAATTTTAGAGTATGGGGGGCACCTTAGTCTCACTGCAATATTGTAAGAAGGGCTGAATGATTTGGAAAAAAAAACCCAAAAACATACATTTGTGATTTTAATGATAAGCATTGTGATTAGATTTGGAATTTATACTTTAATAATAGGATAATAATAGGAAGTTTATATTTTCGAAGAATTAACAATAAAATTGAAATATTAAGGCTTCAGAACATGTGTAATTGAAACTACAGGGTTAGTGATTTTATGCAGAAAAATAATGACTATTTTGTTGTTTCATTATATTTCAGAAACTGCATCCTTTGCAATTTCCTAATTACCTCCATTGAAATTGCTATTTTGATTCAATTATCAAGCATATTTTACCAATTTCATTACAAATTCTTAATTGTATTTTGTGTGATAGATGGAGAGCACGATCAAACAGTCGGAAAACGATCTGAACAAATTGCTAGAAACCACTCGGCGTCTCCACGATGAGTACAAGCCTCTGAAAGAGCATGTTGACGCCCTGAGAATGACCCTGGGGCTGCACAGACTGCCCAACCTCAACGAAGAAGAGGAGAAGCTTTCACTGGAGTAAGTAGGATTATGTAATAGTACAGTACAGTTTAATTACTTCATCATAGTTTAACGGAACTCCACCTGATTTTTCCCATTATATGTGAGCAACATTTCTCTTGCTCCAGTGCAGATATAATGTCTAAACAGCTCTTGAGGTCAAATAAGTCTGTGTGCTGTGTGCTCTTTGCATCTAAAGCGTTTATTCCAATCAGGAAGTGCATGTTAGCACCTACAAAAAACCTACACTCTGGTCTAAGAGCTGAGAAAAGTGCTTGAATAATTAGGTGTGAATAAAGCCCAGAATGCCTAAGGTAAGTTGAAAGTGTTGACAAAGAACTAGATCAGTCTTTCATGTTTTAGAAACCTGATTGATGATTTAGTGAAGTTTTAATATATTTTAATTATATTATGGCACTAGTGTGAAACATACACTTATGTTTATAAATCAGGGACGGGAATCGAGAACCAGTTCTTTTTTGCAGCTCACTGTAATCTCTCCTCCCTTCACGATTCCTTTTATCAATGCTGCTTTGGTATGTATTTGGTATGTACTGCTGTATTTGCAAATGCAGTGTCAGCTCCAGCTTCACTACAAGTAAAAGGTTCAGTCGTTGTGAAGCACTGCTCATCCCACAGAGTCTGAATGGATATTTATTTGATGCTTTTACGCATGTCGGCAAAGTAGAGCCAAAATAGCAGCGTTTACGGTGCATGCGTCCTTCCAGGTGAAAGAAACCAACAAAAAGCCTGTTGAGCCAGTGATGACATCAGCTGGCACGCACATCAATAGCTGAGTAAAAAATTACATATTGTTGTATGTTATGGCATATCATTAAAGATGAAAGCATTGTCTCGATTGTGAATAGTGTGGCTAAATTAGACCTAAGCCAAAAGAACGACTCAGAATTGCTTTATTATACCTACAGTTGGAAAGAGATACACATTGTGAAACTGTTCGAGTAATTTCTGATCCATTGTTTAGTCTGCGATGGGAAACTAAACTGAAATAGCTGATCTTTCAAATCAAAGGCTTCTGTTCTTCTAATATTTGTCCAAATGTAGGTGAGAGAATGAGCAGCTACAATTTGATTCGAGTTTCGATTTTGGACTTCTCCTTTTTCGATCCTCTCTTTGAGTTTGATAACTTTTTTAAATTAACATTATTTCTTATCTTAAAACACAGAATATACTATTAACAATGAGTTTAAAAAAATAAAGCCATTGTTATGCTCAGGACTTTTATTGGCATGAACAATAAACCATAACATTTAGTGTTCCTACTGTAGATATCAGAAATAAATGAGTTATAATAAAAAAAAATAATAATAAATAACTTTCTAAAAAAATTAAATAAAAATAGGTTGCCAGTTGGTACAACTAAACTAAAACAGACCAATAGCATTTGGCCACTGGATAAATATTTGGCTTAATAATAAAACAAAAAAATTAAACAGTGTGTCATATGGAGCATGTAGTTTATGATATGCTACTTAAAGGCTGTTGGACATAAAGTCTAAATCAAATCTTTCTGTTTTATATATGTATTTATTTTGATGGATAAAAGCCTCTGCTCGTCCTGACTGTCTCATGTCTGTGTATCTGCACCTTTCTGCCCTGTTCCCAGCAGCAACTCCTACCTTCCCGTGATAAAAATGTGCTCCCCTTTCCTCCCTTTTAGCCACTAAAGATGTTATAAGATGTAATAATGTATAAACATGTTATTTACTAAGTCAACAAGGTATTTGATTAACGTGCATAAAGCCGAAAAGCGGTTGTGGAGTATTTATAACTTCATATTCAGTTCTGAGTCTATCGACGTAAAATAAAAAGTGACTGAGAGATAAACCTCATCTCTGTCAGAATATAGCAGCAGTGAGCCTCTATAGAGCTGTTTACTTCCTGTATCTAGGAAAGACCAGACAATTTGACCTTTTTTAGAATCGTTCCATCCCTACTCTCCTCACCATAACTGATGTCCTACAGTTTAGCACCAGAGGCTTTCACTAAATATAATTCAAGTGTCTAATGATAACATGTGTCATTCTGTCAGGGTCACAGCCAGGTCCAGCCCAGTGGAAGGATGCATCAGAACATGCCTGTGTGATATGATAGGGCCAGTGTTTCTCTGACTGGGGTACGAGGACACTAGGGCAGGCAAGCACTTAGTAGGGGTCTTATGTTTGAGCACTTTTTCTCCAGTATAATTGTTGTCTATATTATTTGTAATATTTTTTTTCTTCTGTTTTTTGTGTTCTAAACTAAGTATTTTTGTATTGATTTGGTAGAGTAGATTAAAAAAAAAAGCAAATCACTGAAATATAAGAAATGCTTTCTTAAAAAATACAATACCTGAATCACACATTTCATCATAACCTTGATTTCACTTATTCACAAGTTTTGCTACTTGCTATGTTGTGCTTTGAGATGAGGCTTAAAATAGAGTAAACAGGAAACTCAAACTAGTTGTTTATCACAAGCTTTTACTGTCTCTTTCTGTAATTTGAATGTGCATTTTATGTAATACTTTGGCTTTGTTTAATGTTAGGTTCATTACACTGGAAGTAGTCCCTGGTCTATGGCCATTCTATTCTACTCTTTGTTTTACTAAGCATGTCAACTCAACAAAACATTGTAAATATCACTGTAAAGAAGTCAGTGTTATCCAATCCCATTGCTGCAATGTGTAGTCCACTTCAGACCTCTTAAAAGGCCCATTATGGCTAATTTAATACAGTAGAAACATTTTCAGACCATTTCAAAATACTCAAAATATGAATGAAGTCAAAAGGGTGCACAAGCCAAAACAATTGTGAGCCACTGCATTAACAAACGTGTACACTATGCCACTATCAGCTGCTAATAAGACCATATGTACATCCGATGAAGCTTGTAGATGGTGCTAAATAATGTAACTCTAGACCAGATTTCATAAATAGTGGCGGTGATGGCCACTGTGACAGATCTCACAGTGGTGGAGAATGGTGCGGATTATCACAGCGCATAATTTGATTAGCGAAGAAAGCTTCAGGAGACTAGCATGGCAGGTCCACACTGCACTGGTGGAACCTCTGGATCAGAGGCACACATGGCTCCAGTGTCAAGGTCAGATGGTGATTCATTAGCCTTTCGTCAACATTCAACCGGGCACGTCCCACTTCACAGTTCAAATTTCAGTACGAGCTTTCAGGAAACATGTAAGCCTGACTTTATGGTCATCATAAAACGGACAAAGAGACGGGTGACATGTCAGGGTGTCCTTCTGTCTGTATTACCCAAGCTCCTTTACCCTGTCTGGGTTAACTGCTTTATACAATTTTGCAGCTATAGTAATAAAAAACTTTATAGAGTAATATGCTATGTTTCAAGCTTCCTTTCACTTTTACATTTAGTGGAAAAATATGAAAATTATTTGGCAAGGTTTTTATATCTCAAGGAAAATTGGCTTGCAGGTAGTAGCAGTTATAAAAAAGTTTTTTTAAAGTTTCCATGAGTACAAAGATGGATATAAGACTTAACAAATAACTATTTTTCAGCAACTCTTGTGGCTATATTAATGGTTAGTAGTAGTAGTAGTCAAATTTTGTATTTTTAGCTATTATATGCATATGTATCTGTGGAATATGGCTTGTTAACATGTCCAGATATTTGCAAACTAAATTGTCCTTTTGGGATTAACTAAGTTGTTGACTGACTGAAAAAAAAGGATTATTACATAGTTCATCTTATTTGTATAATTTCACCTGAAAAAAATTGCTATCTGACATTGATGACATAACTTATACATTTGAACTAAAAATGGTTTGTGCAAAAACATTGGGTCAAGGAGCATGTCTGCGTTTGACCTTGCTTGAAGGGCGCTTTCAAACTGGAAGAAAGCTGCAACTCCTCACTGTTTTGTAATTTTTCACTATCTAGTCGTCTAAGATGTTAAAATCACCACATCGAGTGCCAGAAAAGTAATCTTAAAAGTTTTTTTTTTTTTACGCGTTTCTTTGTAATTGTCCTCTGGAGGTGTGAGCAGTGTACAAGAAAATTAAATCACACCTCATGTCTAGGTGAGTGCTTGGTACATTTAAGTGATAGATTGGCACAAAAAGAGCGCTCCACACCTTACTACAGGACGCAAACCCAGAGGAAATGTTATCCAGTGTTGAGACAAGTACAAGATGTTGTTTCATTTGGCTTTGAATCCTTGAATCAGTTGTATGGATTACGGTTGCGGTTAAATATTACTACTCATTACTTACAATATTAAAATTGTAGTTGACACTATTTAAAGAGAGATGAGGCAGTGTAATGAAATTAGATATCCTATTCCTCCCTCTTTGTCTGGAAATAAGCCAATTAAGCTTGAAGGCCACAATGCTTTCCCAGCCTCCCCTCTGCCCACACACATAGACAGGCATGCATTTACTGCCATTACACTCCCCCTTTTCTACCTAAGAAAAAGATGTGGAGATTGAGTTTCTTTTGTGTTAGTTTGTGACACTGTTCAACAACAAGAGCCCCCGATGGGATAATCTCTAACTGTGATATGATTTATCAGCTTTGAATAAGAATCACAGCATGGCGGGTTTGTGTCTGTCTGTGTGCAGTTACTTTGAAAAGCAAAAGGCAGAGTGGCAGAAGGAACCGCATGAGCCTGCGATCCCAGAATCCCTTGCGGCAGCAGCGGCCGCCGCGCAACAGCTCCAGGTCTCCAGGAAGCAAGACGCACGCCAGACCGCCACCTTCAGACAGCAACCTCCACCAATGAAGGTAAAGAACAGGGAACTTATCACTCATATTGCAAATGAACCACAATCGAATCAATATCGCAATATGAAGGTGCACAATAAGCAAAAAAATGTAATATTCTATACATTCTTAGACTTAGACCAATTTAATTGACCTACAAGGGAAATTATTTGGACACAGTAGCTCACACATGACAGTATAATGTTACAATGAAGAGCAAAAATATAAATTGTAATAAATTCAAAGACGCAGAATTAACAAAAGACAGAATAAAACTGCTAACTCTATAGTTTAGATCTGTACAAACATGTTTTGAAATGTTATTCTTGTATTTTTTGCCAGTGTCACATTTTTTGAGATGTTATTAATTTATCTGGAATGTTTCACAGTATGGTAATAAACCTTACTTTTCTTCATGTAGACCAAACCAAGTTGCGGGTCAGTTTTGTGGAAAAGCAATCCCGCTCACAGTCAGAACGGCTGTTTTTTGAGACATTTTTGAGCAACAAAACCACCTGTAATTGAATAAATGTGAGCTAGAGCTGTTTAATATCATACTGTGGAACATTCTAGGCATAGTAATGACATATCCACAGAAACACAGAGGAAACGGACCACCAACTGAAAAGTTACATAGTACACCATTATTCTTTTTGTCAATTATTTGCATTTAAATTGTGAACTTTGAACAGAATTATAAAACATGAATGACTATCTCAGTGCTTGGCAGAAAAATCATCCCAAATTGCCCAGTCCTACTTATCATTACTGCACAAAACTAGCTACTGGACCAATAGTCAGTTTAATGTTCAGTCAATAGATTCTTGGATTTCTACCAGTTTTCAATGAACTGATTCACACACACACATTTAATGGAACGAGAAAGTGAAGCAAACCGTCACCATTGCCAAATCCACAGCACGGACACAGTGGCATAGAAATAGATTTTTCCCCAAACATTGTAATTTGATGATGTGTTGTTGTTGTTGGCTGGTGCGTCACGTAATATTTTCAACTAAAAAAAGTGTGCCATGAGTCAAAAGTGGTTGATAAATACAGCAATAGATAATCATTATCGTCTCTTTTGGTTCAGTGGTTAACACAGAATCTTTCCACTAAACTCACTTTCCTTAAAAGAGATAGGACAAACCAATGTTTTGTAAATAGACTTGTGTAACCTAAAATTTGTACATGACGTTGGGAGGGGGGTTCTATATGTTCTCTCAATAGGTTATTCTACAATGTATGATAAAATGTTCAGCAGATACCATGCTAGCTAAAAAAAAAAACAAAAAAACATCAGAAATGAAAGAAAAACACAAAATGGATTCAAGCAACACATTTTCAGGAGCCTGTGATCAATACAAGTGCACATGGTTCAGTTTACGTGTTTGATTTTCAACAAAAAGGTTAGCGAATTCCTGAATTCGTATTGGAGAGGAACTTGCTTAACAGTACAAAATAACACCTGCTGTATTTCCAACTCCAAAGTCCAAGTCTCTTCTTTATGGTTAGATTGTGTTAAAATTAATGGTGGGCATAGATTAATTTTAGATTAATCTCATTGCCAATTTTAGATTAATCTAGATCAAAATGGTTCATTCAGAATATCTGCGCTACCTAAGTAATGGCTACAAGTAAGTCCTTGAGGAGAGGTTTCTTAAGACAAACATAATGTGTTGGTAATTTGTGATGTTGTTGTAATTACATTCTAAATAGTTTTAAATTGTGTAATTTAAAATGACATAACTGCATACCTAAAGCACAGGAGTGCAGGAGTGAAATTCCCAGCAGCATCGATGAGGTGCACAGTAACACCGAGGTAGTTATCGTTGTTGACAGATGTCCAGTGGTCCCCGGTCAGTGCTACACACTCCGCCTCTACCAGCTTTTTATCCTTTGTGGCTTTCTCTGCTCATACTGCTCATGTATTCTCCTAATGTTAGTTCACCTCACTGGTAGTTTGTAAGATGTGTCACCTGTGGCCGCCTGGAGAACAAGCTCGAGCCCATCATCCTCAACCACGCTGATGGGTCGCCAGCTAGTGGCAATCCACTGAGCAAGAAGGTTAGTTAGCTTGTCTGATAGAGCTGCGCTGACGGGCTCGCCTTGGTTGCACTCAAACAAAGTAGCTTGATGACTCTTTGACTCTTCCCGGCGTTTCAGTGCTTGATCCGCATCAGCGTTCGTTAAGGGGTGCTTTGCATTTAGGTGGTACGTGAGACTGGTAGAACTTCTACAGTAAACTAATGCATTGAATAAAGTGCAAACAACCTTAGACTTGCCAATGTCTCCATTGGGAAGCTTTTTAAAAATGAAGTTTCCCTAAAGCAAACCCGGCGGCTTCGTAGCTGCATCCTTGTTGGCGTGTGGCGTTCGTTGTGTATTTCACAGTAGCTACAGGTTCAAAAACTCGTTGCCCCCTACAGTGCAAATCAGCTGGGTATACATCCACGCTAAAGGTAAAAGTCATTATAGTTCACTTAATATAGACCCAGCTCCCTGCCCAACTTTGAGAATAGATTAATGGCGATATGAGTAAGAGTCCCGCTAAGAGTCCCACTTTATCGCAGCGCGTTAACGCCGATAATGGCCCACCACTAATTAAAATAAAACTCAGATTAAAGCTCATATTAAAGTCTTAACTTGAGTAATAGCTCTTTTGACAGAGCAGTACCTACTGTTAGCATCACACCACCAGGGGATGTTGATGACTACAATGTATCAATATGTAACCCAACATAAGTAATTCAATATACTCGAAATTTGAGCAATTTCTCTTACAAGCTTTGGATGGGGTAATCACATTTTATCTCATTTTGCCAGAATAATATTGGTTCAGTATTGGTAAACAAGCTAAACTAACATCAGTCATTACCTAGATCTCTTTTATCAAATCACTTTGGAATGGATTAGCTGTGGCAAGCATGTGCTGTTCAACAACAACAAAAGAAAAATTTGTTTTAACCCAGAATAACAATATAACTGCTTTTTTGTTCAGGAGACTGTGTTTTCCAGTATTGATTACGCTGTACTTTTATCTATAATATCCAAAATGAAAATCCATAGACATTGAACCTGATCATTCCAATTAGTCATAAATCTCCTGTCTAAAAAAACAAAAATCTGCATATTGACAATAGTAATTTTTCTGCCCCCATTTCACTTTTTTTTTTTTAATGTGCTAAAATAAAAGACTGAAAAATACTATGAGCAGGCTTGCATCTTTGGCTACAATGTTCTACAGTACAGCATTAATACTTATTTGGGCAAGGCAAGTTTATTTGTATAGCACAATTTGTAAAAAATAAATGAATAAATAATAATTCAAAGTGCTTTACAGAATAAGAAAGACATCAAAATCACAATACCAACATATCAAAACCTCATCTTCATGTACACAGTGAATGTTTCGACTATGGCTGAAAGTTTCTCTTTTTTAAAAATTATGCAGGTGACTTTCCACCTTCATAAATGACCTGCTATAACTTTAAATGCTGTAGTATTTGTTATTAGGGGTATAACAATATCCAAGCCTCACGATACAATATCGTCACAGTATGAACCTCACAATACGATATTTATTGCGATATTGTGGGAAAGCTCACGATATTACAATATTATACATAATAACAAGACTGACATTCTAAACTGCTTTGACTATGTAACACAAGCGCTGTGTCCTACATTTTTATATGAAGAGTGCTCTATAAATAAAGTTTGATTGATTGATTTGGTACAACATTTACTGTCATACTCATATCATTGATATTTTTAACAGTTTGAAAAGTTGATGTGAAAGTTGAAGTGCAAAATTCAAGTACCAAGTAAACATTAGATATTTTCACCATGTGCATCTCACGGTATGATATTTATTCTGATATTTTGTGAATATGCTACTTTTTACTTTAAAAATGCCATGATAAGCCTTTGGTGCTGTTCTAATACAAAAATAAGATTGAAAGTGCTTAATAACAGTTGTTTCTTCATGTAGTCTGCACTGAAATAACAAAGGATCATGGTCTATCTAGTCCCCTCTATTTTTTGTGTTTTTTTTTTTAGCTGTTACTGCACCACAACAGTAAATTTAAGCAAAGAGACTTGTGATTCGATATATATCATTGTGAGACTTTTGACGACCCGATCTCACAATATTTCGGTTATTGTTACACCCCTCTTTGTAACTATATCATCTAAGTCTACTTAAGCTTATATTAAACTTATTGCCATTTTTTTCCAGGCTTGCTTATCATGCCATCAGCAGATTCACCGCAACGCTCCCATTTGCCCGTTATGCAAGGCCAAGAGCCGCTCCCGTAACCCAAAGAAGCCCAAGAGGAAGCCGGACGAGTAGGGCCTTGTCCAGCATCAGCAGCATCAGCAGCATCAGCGTGGGGAACAACAGATATGAGACCAGCCAGGTACACTTACTGTAGCTGCCTGGCTGCACTCAAAAATCTACTTCCACACAAAGCAAAGCCCCCATTGAAAAACCTGTAGCTCCCATTTTGTCAATAGCTGAACTCATTTTTTTTTACTAGTGCTTTGGACATGTCTGAATAGTACGTATGACTTCTTAACATTGCAATAACAGAAAAGGAAAACTTGACAAACTACCCAAATCATTTAGCCAGTATTGTTAATTGCTTTAGATAATGTATTATAATTTGATGCATGTGTATGTGCTTCCATTGCTGTTAAAAAACGTGATTTTCTGTGCCAAGAGAAAGCAGTTGTGAGTTTAAAAAAAAGGGAATAACTGAAATACTTTGTTGTTTTGATGTTTACAATCCTTCAGTGAGGCTGTTTTTTGCTTTACATGTGTTAACTTTATTATTGTAGTAAAAATAAATGGCTGTTTTGTAGTTTGGTCGTGAGTTGCTTGCTTTGTGTTTGGTGTTTTTGAGCACTGCCAACAAGTTCACTACAATCTTTCACATTCACAAATGCCTTAATTTCAAACAGATAGCAAAGTCTAGGCAAGCAGCTGGTGTGTTAAACTAACTAACTAAGCCTAGCATTAAGATAATAGTAACAAACATTAGAGCTAATTTAAGTGATGAGAAGTTGTTGAAGTTGAAGTATCAAAGTTGTTCTACTTAAATAAGAGGGTTCCCTAACAAGTTAAAGGGCTAATATTACACTTTTACTCTGTTATATTGATTGGTTTTGTTTCATTCACACATGTTTAACACACAAACCCTTCATATTTAAACAGACAACTCCACTGTGTTTTTAAACTCCATACACCTCCACTAGAATCATTTGGATGATCTCAGCCCTGGCATTGCCCATTTCTATTGAATTGAAGGTGAAAAGTCGCTGTTAACTTGAAAATTACCATTACTTGACATCATAAGTTGGAAAAGAGCATTTTGAGTTTTGCAGATGTAGACAGACCAATAAACCAGGACTAAGAAGCATGAGAATGAGACAAAATACAACTCCAGGTTTGTTTTTGAGGAGGTAAAAACTTTCAACAACACATGGTTTAAAGTTCAGAGTCAATTTTGTGTAACTGAGCTTTAAACCCTCACTGAATAAAGCACTAGTATAACTACAGACTACAGCATTGTTCTGTTTCATTGATGCAGTCCAGTTATGTCTTCAGTCGGTCATATCATCTCGTTTCCACCATTATCCTCAAAAGTATCCCAATATAATATGAAAGGTTCTGATCAAGATTCTGGCTCAGCTTGTAGTCCGTGGAGATTTCCCCTGTGCTCTTGGCAAGTCAAGTTAACCATACTTCAACTTTTATTTCTTATTTGGCTCTATACGCAAACCACAGTGAAAACTATCTACACACATGGCTAACTTATGAATCATTGTTTATTGAAAAAAAAAGGGAAAAAAAGGGTGTGACACAATACAGAGGCAGAGTGGAGTTGGAGTATGTTCCTTTCAGAGCGTTAATACAGTGGCTGTCATGTCTGCAGCTATCTGTCTGAAAAAGGACAGCGAGGTCTGTCTAAATGAGTTCCTGTAGCGGTTTTGTCAGGGTAACCCCTCATTTCTGCTGTTGCCCCGGCAACTCCACGTTCCTCTGCCGTTGCCGGGGGAACCGCAGGTTGCTGTGACCCGCACGTGTTTTACCAAATAGTTCCTTCCACCGCCTGCGAGGGGCATCGATGGGCATTTCAGGGAGGATTTGATGAGAACATACGATCTCCCTTAAATATGAGAAGCATTTTTATTATAGTTTAGATTGCATTTATTAAAATAGTCTTATAATTGTAAATATAAGAGTTGTGAACATGTATATATAAATTAAATAAGGAACTCACAATCTGGTACTTTTTTTCTCATATGAATGCGTATGTGTGCCAACTATTCACGATGTTTGTTTAAAGTCAGAACATCCAAATGGCTGCTTTAAATTGGAAAAATCAATTAAGCTATTTAATCAGACTTACTGAAACCATTTTTATTTATTGCTTCACTCTGTATTGTTGTTTGACTCTGGGTCATGGGGTTCAAAACAGTATAGTTCTGTTTCCAATGAGCAAATGATGTAAGTATGTTGTGTTTATATAACCTACCTGTAAACTGGGTTAGTTTATTGTGCTTGGAAAGGCTTGACGTGACAGTAAACATGCACTACGTAACTTACAGATAGTTTTACAGCACATGTTCCCTCTCCATAGATGTGATCTGTAACTTAGCCTGTTTTCATGATGATAGAAAAGTTTAATGCCATACTGTGAAGCATTTCAGCCAAAGCAATAGCATCACCGTGGAGAAAAGCATTTGCCAGACCTTCCACCAGAAAAATCACACAGTGCACCTTTAAATTAAATAAATATTATACTTCAACTTTGAATATAATAGCTTTTTGGAACACTTTGCACATATTTGCTTTGATTGGTTATCTCTATAGGTCTACAATAGAGCAGGTGCAACATAAAAAAAGCATAGGCTACAATGCAAAAACACACACACTTGTAAGTTTTCATGTGAGCTTGTACTGGTTGGACTCTACACTTGCTCAGATGTGTTTAGTCTGCCCTTCGCTGTCGGGAACTGTGGTTGTGTCTTCCCTCTGATAAAATATGTCAAGGTCAGTGATGTGTGTTTCAGCTCACTCTCCTCTGGCGCACACGGGACATCACGAAGCTCCGCCCCCGCGGGCACGAAGCAAGGCCCCAGACGCACACGGGGGGCGGAGGGGAAGGGAGGGAGCGCACACTTATGCAAAAAAAAAAAGTGACCCGACAGTGCGACGTGTACAGTGTGCGTTGCATCCCCCTCCAAACTAGCTCACCTCTACTTTTCCTTGAATGTTTTTGATCCTTTCCGCGGATAGGAGATGAGCCAAGTGTGTAAGAGTGGCGTAGGCGGGTTGGCCGCGCCGTGCGTAAACCTTGAACCATAGAGCCAACTGAGCCAATCGTCCCTAACTTTCCCTTTGTTTTCTTTAGTCTAAGTCAAGTTATTCACATCTAAACGTTTGATTATTTCTTAGTTTCACCCATTTGTTCCGCTGGAGTTTATACGCGCGATAAATTTGATGAATCGTTTACATGTTGCACTCTCCTCTGTGCTATTGATGCGTCAAGGCCATCTGCTGGACAGTACGGGTACTGCAAAGAAAATCTAAAGAAGCGTCTGAAAAAAAGCCTAAAAATAAATAAATAAACAAAAAATAATAATAGGAATAATAATTATGATAACAATTCTAATAATCTTAATAAAAGCACTACATATTTCCACATTTTATATATACACACAAACACATATACACACACATAATACAATGTGTACTATGCACAGAAGGTACAAGCCTATGTTTGCGTTGTGTTTTTATCTTCAATAAAAATAAAACAATGGTGAGAAAATATTCACCATGTTTAGTTTTGCATGTACGTCAGGTGTTGTCAGCAGTGCCATAAAAAGTAATTGTTCCTCTTTCATGTTGGTGAATCATAAAAAAGATAGCGAGTGACAATAGTATATGTGTCTTTACTGTAATACTACATTCATTACATTTATTTTGTAATTTTACGTCATAATAAAAATCAAAATGCACTCTCTCTCTCCAAGAAACCTCTGTCTGCTTGTCCACCGGGTCTCTTTGATACAATATTACATAAAAGCAACTCAACACCTATAAGTCATTTCAAAGGATTTAACTTCTCTTTGAACCAAATGCCAGTTACATTTTTACTGCTCCTGATAGTACCTCAGTCGATCTGCAATAAATGTGTCAATGGGTCAGGGGATTATGATTCTTTTATTTATTTATTTATTTATTTATTTATTTTTGAAGAAATAGAAACTGAAATGACAAAAATGCAGGCTCTTCCTTTTTTCAGAGCCAGTACCCAATCTGAACCAGGACCAAACTAGGGCTAAAGCAAGACTAAACCAGTCTAAACTATGACTTATATACCAGGACTAAACCAGGTCTGTAAGAGAGTGAAAGAAAACCAGCCGGACTAAAAAAAAGTCTAAAGAAGTTTGCCTAAACTGGGGCTAGACTAAGACAAGTTCAACAGCATACCAGGGCTAAAGCCAATTTAAACTAGAACTAAACTAGTTAATAGTTTCAGAATCATACAAAAACTGGACAGTTGCCATAGCAAACAACAATTTAAAGCAAAATATTGTTTATTTTGAATGCTGAAACTGTCCACAAAATGTCAGTTATAACAAGAAGCTGACATGAATAGGCCAACATAAACTAGCTATATAATATATACAAATTAGACTTAGACAAACTTTATTGATTTACAAGAGAAATTATTTGGAAAGTGCACACATCACAATACATTATAATATAAAACGAGAAAAAAAAATGTTAATTCTAAATAAGCACGAAGGGGCTGGAACGAATCTGGAGCCAGACTAGTATCAATAGGATTTTATAAATGGACAAAATACTGAAACAAATTCCCACCAGGATCATGTAGACCGGGTTAATACGCATATTTTAAGACCAAAATGACAAGGCTCACTGCAGCAGTTACAGCGAGACAATATTTTAATGAAAGTCAATGGGAGCCCGGGTCTGAAGGGGCCAGAAGCGCCCACTTGCAAACTTCCTATTTGGAACGTGGCGACCAGCACATTAGCTACGTCCACACTCTATGAAGAAGGCATAATGAAATGAGACATATAGCTCTATATGGGCAAACTGGGACTGCGCCAAACCTAGACCAGGACTAAACCCCAGTGAACCTGTCCCACCAACATCTATTGCAATTAACCAAAACAAAACCACCGGCATAATCATTCAAAAGAAGGGAAAAAAAAGGTGTACGCTGTGCCATCTGGTTTTAAAATGTGTTGCGCCGTGAGATTGTGGCTCTGTTACTCGCTATAAAGACAGTGTGGCTTTGGCAGAGAACAGCTGACTACATGGAGCCTGCACTAATGCCCTGCACAGACTAACAGCTGACAGCTACTTCCTCTGAGCCAATGTGGGAAAAAACAGTGATAACACACTCCAACACACACAACCCAGTGTTTATGTGTGCACCAGGAAAGACATTGTTTGAAGATGGGATTGAAGAGATAATTCTTGGAAATCTAAAAACATTCAGAGTAACAGCAGAGGAAGTAAAAGGGGAAAACCTTCTGTGCTACTAAATATGTTGTTATATTGTTATATTGTTTGTTTTAATAAGGTGTATTGGATTTTATTAGATTATCCTTACGTCTTACAGTTTAATTTTAAAATTTCATTGTGCAACTTTTCTGGTGGAATCTTTTTCTTCATGCTGCTGTTATTGCTTTGTCTGGAGTTTTTCACAGTTTGCCATAAAACCTTTGCATCTTCATGAAGACCAAACCAGCCCAAGTTATTGAGCAGATCTGTGAAGAAGGCGACCCGACTCAATGCCTGTTTTTCTAGGTTTTTGTGCTATAAAACCAAATGTAATTGAATACATGCAAGATAGAGCTGTTTAAAGTCACACTGTGGAACATTCAAAACTGAGTAATATCCATAAAAACAAGCAGAAGACAGACCCTCCACCATAAAAGTTACATAATGAAAGTTCTCAAAATGAAAATCCAGTTCAATTCAGCTTTATTTGTACAGCACAACAAGACGAGGTGGCAGAAAGCAGCTGTCAGGGGTTTTACTTTATATGGAAGAAAAGCTTTTTGTCAGAAGCAGATAAAAGAACACAAACTTTTCTGGTGTAAATGTACAGTTTGCCTGAAATATCCCATAGCATGATATTAAACTTATTCATCTCCATGGAGACAAGAGCCGATTAAACTAAAAACCTGTTGAACACTATTGGACACTTGGTGGAACATTCCAGGTTTTGCAATGACATTTCCATGGAGATAAAGTGAAGAAAACCAACACTAGTTAATATTACATTGTTTTCTTATAGTAGTGGTAGTAGTAAAAGTATTAGTAGTAGTAATAGTAGACCAATAATGAAATGTAACAGCTAAGAGTTGTATCGCAGTAGTGGTGTCGTACTATGATACAAATAGAAACTTTTTTTTTTTCCCCAGACACATTTTCCCAAGTGTCTGCATTGTTGGGATAATAGACTTGTATAAAAGAGATGAGTAAGAAGTTGATTAAAACACAAAACAAACACACACACACACAAACTAAAAAAATCTGTCAAAATAACATACAAAACCTAACAAGGCCATTTATAGTCACAGTAAACATGCACCAGACTTGAGAAGAAACAGAGAGAAGGAAAACAATAAATACCATGAAAGTGTGGAAACGTTACACACTTTCATGACACACATTTTTGGAATTGAGGGGAAATAAACAGGCTCAATAAATGGAAAAAAAGGCTCCCACGTTTTCATAAAGGTGCATTAACTTTTTTCCACAATCGTATTGCTTTATCTGGAATGTTTCACA
>KN496195.1:4062-26294 GCA_000787155.1 Scartelaos histophorus | reverse complement strand
ATGCAAAAAATCCAAGGCACTCACCGGTTAAAATAAAATGCCTTTATTAATTTACGGCATGTCAAAATGGACAAACTTTAAAAGTCCCGATGCGTTTCAGCCTGTGGCTTTCCTCAGGAGACAAACAGAATACTGAGTGAACCATGTGTGTTAAATACAAGAAACCACCAACAGGGCGGCTCCACCTGGAAGAGAAGGTGTGGAGACTCACCTGTGGACACTACCTGAGACACTCCACAAGAGGGCAGTGTTCAGGGTGGAGCAACCCATTTTGACATGCCGTAAATTAATAAAGGCATTTTATTTTAACCGGTGAGTGCCTTGGATTTTTTGCATCTTTAAACTATTCAAATGTATTATTTAAATTATTACACAAATTAGGCTCAGGGTGTAATCTTGGATAATATAAAG
Source organism: Scartelaos histophorus (assembly GCA_000787155.1). Lineage (NCBI taxonomy): Eukaryota > Metazoa > Chordata > Actinopteri > Gobiiformes > Gobiidae > Scartelaos > Scartelaos histophorus. The sequence goes on along the minus strand of KN496195.1, from coordinate 25,883 downwards.
TGATATTATTGCTTTTGTTAATTCTGCACAGTTTATACCTGTTGGACATCATCAACATTCACATTCATTTCATTTTAGCGCCTCCATTAAAACTACATAAGAAACACCACAAACCAGTTTTAGTAAGAAATTGTTCTTTACTTGATTCCGATGTTTATATACATAGTTATTATATTCACGGTTTCACATGAACGTAACATAAAAAGGCAACAAAAACACAGATGAGATTGTGAAAAAAGAGCATGGACCGTCCCTTACAGTAAACTTCAGTAAAATGAGTTCGTTCACATCATGCCAAAAGACAGAAACTGGAAAATTAAAATAAAATAAAAATAAAAAACGTGACAGGCACCAAGCTCCGTTTTCACAAGAGACTTTACAGGCAGTTGGTCAGGTTTAAATTAACTTTTATCGTTTAGATCAGTGGATTCAATAGTTTCGGTGCTAAAAAAGAAGCGTTGTAATCAAGACCATAAATATACAGAGCGGGAGGGGGGCGGTATTTCACTGTGGAAATAAAATAAATAAAGTAAAAGGTAAGACATAGACCAGTATTTTGTAGAAGGTTACAACTTTAGTGGAAGTATTTTCCATTATTTCCAGAGCTAATGCTACTAAAACTAATGTCATATTTGTTAGACTGAGGTAGATGATTGAACAGAAGAGGAAGACTTGTGTGTAAAAATTAAAATATACGTAATTTTTAGACAATATAATGTAATTTTCAATACAAAATCATTAGTTTCTTTAATATTAACGTGATCTTAAACTGACACAGACCTAAATCCAGGATGTCCAAACTTTTTTCATCAAGGGTCAAAACACAAAGGGCTGATAAAGATCCATGGACTGTTGCTCGAGACAGTGAATAATTGATACATGTGCATTTATATCAGGTTAAAAAGAGCCCAAAGACGCTTATTCTTGCTTAGATCATCAATAACACACAAAGAGTATTTAATATTGGCTTTATCAAGGCAGATTTTCAGAAACTTGCAGTAAAAAGTATAAGGTTATATAGGTCAGATCAACTGGAAGTCTGAGGATTGCAGTTTAGACTTTGCTGCTCCAGATCATTTTAAAACTATTCAGAAAAAGTCAAATATTGTCAGATGCTTTTTTTCAATACTTGATCAACTGTGTTCCTGGTTTAGATACAAGTTTAGTATCAATTAGCATTTTTATATCAATCTTTTATCTTTTTGACAGTTTTAGATTTCATCTCGACACATCAATAACATTAGAAACCAACTCCGCATTAAGGCCGCACACACTAGAGGATTTTTCGGTCTTAAACGGTTTTAAACGTGTGACAAAAAGCGTGTGAGCGTGACTCCGTCTGCGATTTCCTGTCTACAGTACAGAGTGTTCAATAGATCAGTGTACTGCATTTCTAGTTTAGATACAAGTCAAAACTGTATTATTATTATTTGTGAGAAGTGGTGCAATACTTCAGATACATGATTTTTTAAAGCATCAATGATTAGCGATAAAGTCCACAGAAGTAGAGTCGCTATCGCTAATCTGCAGCTTCACCTCGATCCACAAACACACACACAAGGAAACACTGCCTTTTTACTTTTGATGGACTGAAATAATAGTGCGGTTTTGGGGACTGGATGTCATTACTTGCAGAGGACAACTTCTATGGATAATGTGGACGAGATGCTGCACTTTACCTCTTACAATGTGGTAAATTTATAGTTTTCTCATTATTTCCGCTATATCCCAAGTTTGTATGTTGCTGTGTCCGTCACTCCTCTGCCCCGGACGCTTTATTAACTTTTATTGTAGCGTTGCTGATGCTTGGTGGTTACGATCTGACACTGACACCGCAAACATGAAGAGCTTCAAAATCACACACGACGACAAAAGGTTGGGTCAAACCTTCTCCTCCTCCTGTAGTGTGTGGCGGCCTTTACACACTATACTGTTGTATTTTAAAACCTGACAATGTTCCCTATATGATACAAATACTATTGGTGCACATACAATCTGAATTGTAGTTCTCATTTATTTGTTTTTACCGTCCGATGTCCATATTCTGTACATGGACAAACCGTTGTCACTTGTTATGCTTAATAGTTTAATAGGGAATGCAGTTTATACAGTATCCTTTTCACATATATATTTTAATTACATCTCCTACATTTTAGCTATATACATCTGAGTAGGCAGTTGTCCAGCTTTGTCCTGTTCTAAATATTCATGACTAATTTTAATTAAAGTAAAAATTTTAGTTTCTAGTTGTATTTGAGGTCTAAATTACAGTATTCATTTACCTTTACAAAATACTGGCCCGTCCCTCTTGGTCTCTCTTTTTTTTTTTTTTTACCTTGGTCTTGATTACATCACAGTCACACACTTTGAACCATGATCTCGTCTGCTGCAGAGGTCTGATGGACGGATTCAGTCTGTCCGTTTCTCTATGAGGTCCTTGAAAGCGGCGTTAACCGATGGTGACGCCGAATCCACACTGGAACTTGTTTTTACGGTGGTTCAGGAAGGAGCAGAGGACCAGAGAAAGAGGAAGAGGCAGCAGTTTCTTCTCTAGCGTAGCACCGACCACCCAGTTACTGTCTATGGAGCCTATGGACACAGGTTAGATTCATATTACTGCATTAACTTGGGTTTTTATGCACTTTATTCCTATCTTGCTTGCTTTTAAGTAGAAAAGGTAATAATTATATAAAAAAAACACTTAAAAAAGGTGATTGTCTTCACTGCGATATTATTATTGACATTAATGTTCCACGTTATGACATTAAACCCCACACACCACAGTCATACAATTTATTTCTTTATTTATATTATAATGTTGTCTCCTCATCACAAACATACCTGGAGTTGTGTTTTGTTTCACTCTTTTTTTTAACACACACAAACCCTGCACAGTTCTTCTTTCATACTGAACACACTCCACCTTGTGATGTCATGTGGTAATACAGGAAGTGCTCCATTGTGTTTTTAAACTATACACCTTCACTAGAATCATCTGCATGACTTCAGCCCTGGAGCTGCCAATCTCTACTGAAGAAAAGGTCAAATGTGACGTCATGAAGCTCTAGTTTCCAAGTTGACAGCTACAAGGTGGAACGGAGCGTTTTGAACTTTGGAGATGTAGACAGACTAATAAAAAGGATTATTCAAACGTGTGTGAAGGAAACTAAACAACTCCAGATATGTTTTTGATGAGGTAACATCGTAACATGGCTCAAACTGCATAAGAGTCAGTTTTAAAAAAATATTTTAAATGTGAATGGATCAACAGAGCTGAAGAAAAGCAAAAAAGTCTAGTAATGTCTGTAAAAATATGGATTGCTTTAGACAATACAACTAATCAGAAACCTCAAACTCACAACCAACTTTTTAAGCAATCAAGTCATGTGTTTACTAGTCATATTTATCCTATTATAACCTCTGTAACAGCGAGATAATCGGCTTTATTAATACAATTGTGTAACTCTGAGTAACTTCATGATAAACACTTGGTAAATAAAACGCACCTTTGAACTGCAGGTTGGCTTTAGGCACGTCGATCTGATATCCAAAAGAAACACTGGTGTCCTGCATCCGAGTGCTGGCCTCAAACTCCACTCCCACCTGCAGCTGTTCGGATAAAAACAAAAGGTCAAAGCAGCAAGAAATAAGTGCATGGAAAATTGTTAGTGATTTAGTCATAATGTTTGTATATTCTCTGGCTTTTAAAAAGGAACACTGTGAAACTTTTTGGTTTGAGGGCCTTTCATGTCATTGCTCGTCAGGAATGTTGCACAGCGTGACATTAAACAGCTCTATCTTACATTTATTAAATTACAAGTGGTTTTATAGCTCAAAAGTACCCAGAAAAACAGACATTCTGACAGAGTGGAAACGCCTCTCCACAGATCTGGCCTGTAGCTTGGTCTGGTTTCGTCTCCATGATTCCATGATGATAGAAAGGTTTAATGCCACACTGTGAAACATTTCAGCAATTACATCTGATGGACCCTCCACCAGAAAAACTACACAGTCCACTTCTGAGTTGTGTGGTCCTCTGTGTTTAGGTTTTTTTTACTGCTATTTTAAGATTGTATGGTTTTGCTCTTGTATTGTTTTTAATGTTTAAGGACACATTTTTTAGCAATTATACCTGTAAAATGCAACTTTTAGAGAAGAATCAAAATACATGTAAAAATCGCTTGTTTTTATTACCATATCATGAACACAAAATGAGCCTCCTATGCTACCTTTACTTTGTCTAAACCAAGAACTATCCATCCATCCATCCATCCATCTTCTCCCGCTTAATCCGGCTGGGTCGCGGGGTCTGTGCACCAGACCCAGACCCTCTGAACCCCTCTGCAGGTGGTGAGCCCACAGGAGGGAGGGACTGACGGTCAATGGTCCCTGTTCATAGGGTGTTGCATGTTTTTGGTTGATGGGGGAAACCGGAGCACCCGGAGGAAACCCATCCAGACACGGGGAGGAAACATGCAAACTCCACACAGAAAGGTCCGGGCGACCCGGGGATCGAACCCGCAACCTTCTTGCTGTGAGTGTTGCCACTCAGCCACCATGCCGCGCCCCCAAGAACTAATGCACTGAAAAAAACCTATATACAGAGCCCTTTCTCACTGGAATAAGCTGCCTCAAGAAATGATGCTCACACAATCATCTTGCTTTTAAAAAATTTCAAGAAATCAGTGCTAACCAAACTGTGCGAACTGATGCGTTTTCTGTCTTTTCCCTTCATGACAGAAGTTCCTATTATGTATAAACGATTATGTGATTTTCTGTTAATGTACGGTCAATGTGTTTTGTGTGATTTTATGATGACAGTGGACCCCAGGAAGAGTTTTCTGTGCAGCTGCAGAGACTAATGGGGATCCTTAAACACACAAACAAAACTCCTGTAAGATCCAGCATTCTTACCTGGTCATTGGCTTTATGGTAATATGAGGCGTGTGCTCCAGCTCCACCAAGAGTCAGTGTGGCAATGTAGTTACTGCCTAAAACAGCATGACGTGGTGTTTAATTTTTTGTAGTTAGTATTTTAATCTCCAATAAACAAAATTCTAAACAAAGTACCTGTGTATCTGCCGACCAGGGACATGACCGATCCCTCCTCTCCAGGTCTGCGATGATAAACCAGCTCTCCGCCCAGGGCCAGAGACGGAGTGATGGACTGAAGATAATGAGCTACAACAAGACCTAAAAGCACAGCATAGACATTAGTTAGTTGGTATCTTACAACAGAATATAAGTAGCAGGTTTTATTTGAGTATATTCTTGCCCATGTTAAAAATATGTACATGAAAGTAAAAGTAGCTTTGACGTACCAGATCCCACAAGAACATCTGGATTTCCGAGAGTAACTGTTGCAGTGAAGTCGTCTCCTCTGTACTCTGCGTCTCCTTGCCAGTTTACAAACTTGTTCTGTTGTGTCTGAAAATTTAAATCAAATACAACTTCAGAAACCAAGCAGCGGTACTAAAACCATGCTAATAGCTAATAGTAATGATCAAGTCTACAAATCTTGCCTGAAATGCGAGTTTGGACCGTAGTCTGCTGCTGAGCTGGTGAATGATCTGAGCGTTAAGACTTCCAGTGTTATCCATGTCCCCCACCATGACTGGGAAAAACTAAAACAAGAGGTTAAGCAATTTTAAAACATGAGATTCAGCATCAGTGCAATATTAGTGCATAAGAGTATATCTAATGTCAATGTCAACAAAGCCAAATGTGGGACTACACATTTTTGCTTGGTGATCCTAGTCTTTGCCTGCAGTTTGGTGGCATCTAGTGGCCATGGTGTTAAATGTAAATATATGTATAAATGTAAATTCCATCAAAATAATTTAATTTGGAATAATTATCACTCATTGAAGTTGTGTCTGTAAACCCATGCTTAGGATAATTATCACTCATTGAAGTTGTGTCTGCAAGTATAAAAGTTGGAATAAGCACTCAAAAAGTGGCTTTAGAGATGAGATTTTTTAGTTAATCTCTTAAGATAAATGGCCAAACCTCCCTGTCAAAGCCTGGTCCTGTCAGATCTCAGAAGCTGAACAGGGCTGGGCCTGATTAGTACTTGAATGGAAGACTGCAGGGAATTCCAGGAGCCAGTGACAAAAAAGTCATTCTGTCCTTTGGCAAGCCATTTCACTCACATTGACTTTTATAAATGTGCTGTGGTGGTGGTAGCAAAGATTGATGTTGGAGATTGGCAGCCTTGCTGCTGTCAGTCTGCCCCATGGCAGACTAGGGGGACCACAGAGTCTGGAGTGAATGAATAACATGCTAAACTGTTAAGCGACTGAGTGTCTGGAAAAGACTAATGCAGTATTATTAAATACATAGAAAAGACTTACCTCTGCAGGACCTGTCTGCTTTAATCCGACGTACGTGGCCCCAAACCTGTAGCTCGAGTCTCCCATTGTACTGAGCATCACAGTGTGGCTCACCTGAAAACAAGCAACACATTAGTCAAGTTAGATTTACTATAACCAATGAATAAATAGTAATGAAATAAAGAGGTCAGACACTCCTGGTTTACATTTACCTGAAAGTGATTACTAAGCCCTTTGTTGACGAGTAGCCGTACTCCCTCCATCTGCATCGGGAAAACCTCTGAAGGCACAGTGGAAAAACCTGTTACTATGGTTACTTCTATAACAGAGCTTCAGAGAATCAGTCTGTGGCAAAATTCCTCCCTCTGACCACCACCACCCAAAACAAGACATTCATATGGAAGTGGCTTAAGCGTGTTCTTTTTCCTAATGACACAAATCACAGTCTGCAAAGCTCCACCAGGACATCCAGAGCGTGAAGTCCATATCGGGGAAAACCGATATGGAATTCCCTTCCTACAAGGCCATTGGCCTACTTAACATATGCCTATCCATCCATCTACATCCATCCGGTAGTCTAAAAATAACTTCACCTTTACATTTTCGATGACACTCCTCAAAGCCCCCTGGGTTTGGTAAAGAGCTCTCTGTCTCCTCTGGAGGGGCAGATGACGGCAGAACAGAGGAGACTGGTGGCATCCCAAAGCCTGGAGGCACAGTGAGGCCTGGAGGAACAGCACCCCCTGTGGCTGGGGGAGGCTGGGTCGGGGAGCTGGCCGCCAACACACTGCCCATTCTGACAAAAAAAAAGAATAATGTCACAATAAATTTAAAAATGTAAAAATATAAGCAACTTGTTATTTTTTTCTTTTAAACAATTTTCCTGAACCAATGTGACTTTGTTTGCAATAGAACAAAGATTATATAAAAACAGAACATTTGTAAATATTACTGTAAAAATTACAAAATAAAATACAAAGAAATGGTTACTTTAAGTTCTTACTGATTTTAGGAAGAAACAAATAGAAAAAAAAAAACAGCTGGTGTGCATCCCTCCGACCTGCCCTACTTCACAAAATTATATGATGCAGCTCATAAAACTCAATGAATTTATGTTTAATGTCTCTTATTTCACCACTACTATTCCTTTTATATTATTATTATTTACCAACACTGTTAATTAATACATCAGAATTTTTAGTTAAACCATAAACATCTTGGTTTTTATTACTTCCATTCTACCCTAGCAAAGGGAACGTAACATTTATATCTAATTAGTAGATAAGTATTCTTAAGTATTATGGAGGCCATTTGAGCAGTCATGTAGTATATTTGTGTATCAGTCATCAAACATTAATCATCTTCTTCAACACAAACCTAAGTGGCAAAAAATAAAAGAACAATCTAAAATTATACTTTAACAAGGAGACAAGAGATTTTTGCAACCGGACGCGACACGTAATTACCGTTATTATCGCATAACAACCGATGGATGCGTGAATTTAACCTTTAACTCACACAAGGTTCATTCATTCAATGTTAGGTGTATTATAAAGGGACATCCAAACTGACACGGCTCACAGTATATCCTCTCCAAGAAAATAGTGCAGCATTACCCTTTTTAAGGCGTAAATGAAGGACTTGAGAGTTAATCGGGGACTTATAATAAAATGTGTTAAGATGGTTAGCGACTATATTAGCTCCTTTGGCTAATGACACCCTGCTTCAGCCTGTTTAGATAGAAATCGTACAATATTACACGTTGGGGTTAATGCTAATGTCTTTCTCTATTTATAGACTCAAACTGAGAATGTTATTACGAAAATTAAAAGGTTAGTTTAACAAAAATCCGATGCTAATGCTAATGTACTCACGTTGTATTTCCAGAGGACGATGCAGCCGGAAGTTGAAAAAGGCAGCAGAAAAAAGACGTAACCCCCTGAAGACCCGCCTACTTCATTCAAAAGTCTTCTGATTGGCTAAGGTGCTACAAGGCTCATTAGTGATTAGACAAAATGGTTTTCAATCAAACCGCCGGTGAAAATAGGCGGGACATTGAAGAACATTTGTGCTGTGATTGGTCGAAGTGATCTTTAAGCGAAAACTTTGGTCCAAGATCCTTCTCAAGGTCAAATCATGGATGTATTTTAATGGTCAAAGTAAAATGAAAGTTTTGAGAAAAGGATATATTGGGTTTGTCACAGTAACAGCAAACTTCTAAAGTAATTTGACATTAAAAAATAATTACATTTGGGTTATAAACTGACAAAGGTCCTGTTGAGCTTTAAAGATACATTATAACGGTACTAGGAGTTGTTTTGTTCACATCCAAATGATTCTAGTGAAGGAATAGGGATTTGGGAGAAGAACTCAGCCTAAACATACACAATTAATGTGTAAGAATGAAACAAAAAACTCCAGTCAAATTTTTGAGGAGGAAAAATAACAGATCAGAAAATTGCATAATATGAGTTCTTTAAAATCTTCAGTTCTTTGTTGACAAGTATTTTTTGTGCTGTAACCAACTATAAGTGGAAAAGTGTGCCATTTATGATCAAGATGAGAAACAGGTGTCAATTGTGTTAGCAGTGTTATAAAAGGCTGTTAACATAAAACACAGGAATGGTAGTGCGTGTTTCAGTAGTCCAATTTATTGAGTTTTATTCACCTTTGCGAGTATTTCCATTTTACAACAGGGAGACAAGACATCAACATGTGGCATCTTTTTTGACGAAATAAATAGACAAATTCCATTTTCTGTAGCATGTTCCAATTTAAAACAAATAAAAACAAGACATTTGACAAAATTGAAATAAGGGCCAAACATGCAAATTTGGTATTGTGTAAACCAATGTACCATAAAAAACCTCTAGAGATCACAGCAAGGTCAAAGAAACAACTTATGGCCAGATTTTAAAAAGCTCTGAAAAAGAAAATACAACTTCTCTTCGCAAAAACCCTGTTTCTAAAACAACATTTTAGCCAATTACAAATCCATGTTTGCATCCCCTGCCTGCCATCTGTAAATACTGCATAAGGTTTAACACTCAAGTCAATTTTCACTTTTACATTTGGCTGAAGTGTCCCAAAGCGATGTTTAGAGCAGATTAGTGCAGCAATTACATTTTCCAATTTAAATCTTACATCGCACAAACTTCAACTTTTCGTTGGCAATTATTTTGAGACTCCAGCATTTGTTTTTTGTTGCCAATTCTGAATTTACAGTCTCAAAATGTGCCACAATTTTCTTCCCAAATGTTTTTTTTAGATTATCTTCCAATTTTTTATTTTATATTCCCCCCTCCCTCTCTTCATCAATCCCCATATTTTTGCACTGATTTTGAATGTGCATGAAACAAAATGACGTCTTGTCATGACCTGACATGACTTACATTCATAACTGCATTTACCAAAACTCACAAGTGACCATTTTAAACCAATTAAAAATGACATTATAAAACCAATAACCGTTCACACTCTGAACAGGAAAATATTGTCCTTGTCATCAGTAATTTGTTCATTTTGTATTTTTTGTGTGCATACTAGATCAATTTCATTACCAAATTTGATCAGTTAACCACATTTAAATTTCAAAACTTGGATTGTAAAAAGGTCATATATGAGTTTTGGGAAAACTGGTCAGGGATGGACTGGCAAAGACAAAATGAAGAGTTATCATCTTAATGGAAACAAAATACAGTTCTGAACTTAACATTTGTCGAAAGGAAATAAAACTGACAATGAGAAATGTCAAATCCCTGACCAGTCGGAAATGTAGCCACGACGTCAACAAAAATGCAAAACAAAAAATGATTTACCCTTATTACATGCAGCCTTAAGATGAGGGTGTTACTGGAAGATTTGGTAAAACAAATATTTGATTTTGAGGACATCTGTTCAGTTGAAGCTGCATGTAAAACAGTAGTAAATCCACTCAGACTTTACCTACTCACAACTTTCATACAAACACATTCAACATCTCACACAAAGTCTCAAACACACACACGCACACAACCTTTCATAAACATACTCTCTTCACTTTTTGGTTTTGCTTCAAATGTTTATCTTGGAAAAAAATCTCCAACTTTCTGCCAAAAATATGAAGCAAAGCAGTTTCTACTTTGTGTAATTGTAAACGACTAGTGTAAACAATGAATCATTTACAATTCACTTTTCAAAATTACCTCAAGAATATAAAAAAAAAAAAAATAGGAGTTGGACCCAATGGTCAAAAAATGACTAGAAAGCACCTTAATCCTCCTTTACATTTTATAAAGCAGATTTTTCATGCTTTGAAAACTCCGTTTTTAGTATGCACTTTATCAAGTTCTTAAAAATAACCAGTAGTACTTTCCAAATTATTTTTCAGAACTGGACAAAGTACGTTCATGCCCACCTGAGCATAACTTGGCTTTGAAAAATCCTCTTACCCCTTAGATCTTTTCCTGTCCCATCAAAAATAAATTTTTAAAATCAAAAATATTTCTTTTTTATGTCTTTTTGTAGTTAGTACGCTCTGTAAGGGGAGGGGAACAAATGAAAGTCACAGCTGCCTCTTCAAAGATGCTACAATTTTGCTTTTGACAAAACATTCAAACCCTCAAAGATTGTAGAAAATAAAACTGCTCGGGAAAAACTGAAACTTGCTACTGAGATAATGGTTTTGTAAATCTTAAAAAAAAAAAAACAAAGCTGGATTCAAGGTTGAAACGTGGTCCACAAAATAAAGAGTTCTTGCTGTTTGTGTTTTGACAATTTGAATAAAAATAAGTGATTATCCAGTAGCAACAAAATAAAAGAATGCGTAAGGGCTTGGCATCAAATCACTAAAAATATTGGCAACAACTACATTCACCAACTTGATCTTGACATGGTGGAGGGGCTTTTAAAATAAATATACCACAGGGCTTAAGTTGTAAAGTTGTAGTTCTTGCCTTCCACTGCTTTGCACAAATTACTCTTCGAAAGCTAGTTCAAGCTAGAAATTTAACCCAAACATCAAAATTAATCTGAACTAACGCAGTAGTCCTCACTTTACCAGCACCTGTGGTCAACGCTGAACAACAGACACCTGCCATATATGAAGTTTATAGTTAAAAATGCCTCCAGTTTGCAGCATTTGTCAGATATTGTGTCAAAAACACTCATAAATTAACTTTCCAAGTCATTTTCACAGCCTTGTTATAGGTAGTCCTCTGCTCACTCAACATTGTAATAGGGAAACAGTCCTAAGTGTAATTGAACAAAGCTGCCCTTTTTATTGCAACAATCACATTCAGGATGAAGGATGCTTGTGTTTCGAGTAATTTGCATAAAACGTCTTAAATCAAAATTAAATTCTAGTTTCTGTGTTATATTGTGCTCATTGTCTGCTCTGGGTTAAACAGCAGACTGGATGAATTATGAGTTTTAAGGCACTTGTGTGAAAACAGTAGAGCGCGAATTTGACGCACCTTCATAAGTGAAATAAAGACCATTCGAATGCTGGAAAAACATAAAAAAAGGACCCAAGTTCAGATCAAGTTTGACATTTGAAGGAGTTTTAACTTATTATTTGATGCAAAGCAGTGGAAGGCAATTCAGATTTGGAGAAACAATGGCAGCCAAATTCAAAATGGAAAATAAAAGAGGTGGTCTGAAAAAAAAACTACAGCGTTAACCTCTGCGTCACAGGCGAGGCAAACAGGAAATGTGAAACTGAAGCGCCGCCCAGAGCCAGAGTCTGTGCAGAGGCCAAAGCCGCTCTGAAAAACAAAAACAGGTCCAGTCACAAAACTTCAAACTCTTTTATTGATTCACTGTTATTCATTACAAAAACTTGACATGTTTCCAGACCCTGATGTCACCCAAGAAATGCACAAAGGGTTTTATCGAGTCATTTGGGCCTTGCAAATTTGTTTATATTTGATAATTTTACTGCTTTGGCCAAAAGACGCATTGTGCAACTTTTCTGGAGAACAGTCTGTTACCTGCTTGTCTCCATGGAGATGTTATTGCTTTCCCTGGAATGTTCCATGATATGACATTAAATAATTGCATCAAGAATTTATTCATTACAGGTGTTTCTATTGCTCAAAAATACAATAGTTTCTTCTCTCCACAGATCTGAACTGTAATGTAACGTAGGGGTGTTATCTGCTTAATTCTCTTGCTTTGCCTAGAATGTTCCACAGTATAGATTTAAACCTTTCATCTCAATAAAATCTCCATGGAGACAAACAGATGGCAGACCCTCCACCAGAAATATTACACAGTGCACCTTTACGGGCTTCCCCAAGGTACAGGTCAGATATGTGGAGCACGTTTCCACGGTAATTAAGCAATAAAACACAATTTGAGAAAGATTTAATGCCGCACTAAGACATTTTCCTGCTCCATTTTGTGCCGAGGGTTTGTCTGTTTTTTGTTTATTTGTATACTCATTTTTATTAGCATCATTTAATTTTTATGTCTGTATTTTAAATAGTGATGGTGTTTTCTGGATCATTCAGATTCTGCAAATATTTTATTATTTGTTAAAAGAGAAAATATATATGGAAAACTGTAAAATATGCCAATAAAAAAGTCTAACAAAATATTTCACAATTACTAAATTACATTCTGAAAGTTTTTTGTGTGCGTCTTTTGGCCTTTATCAATTATACCTGATAAGCAAAAACATCAAACTACTAACAGCGTTCACTTCTTGGGTTCTTTTTAAATACTACTTGCATTATTATTACTGTAAGTATTTGTTAGTAGTTATTAAGTGGTAGTAGGTGTGCTCACAGTTTAGGTGGCGTCCTGCGGGTGCTTCTCGTCACCCTCGTCGCCCTCAGTGTCGTTGACGCAGTGAAACTCTGCCACGTACAGACTCTTATCAATGCTGCTCGGGATGGGCTTTATGTCCGTCACCAGCTGGTCCTCGATGGCCTTCAGGTTAAAGCGGTCCTCCGACGTGATCAGGTTAATGGCCAAACCCAGATGCCCAAAACGCCCTGCACCAAACGAGGGGAAAAAGGGACGAAATGAGATTAAAAATGACCGTTACACGCTGAACAGGAAACCAAGCCTTGATGCCCTACATCCAATCGCTATTGATCTAAAGGTAAAAGGAGCAGTTAACTTGAAACTACTGCTTCATGACATCACAGGGAGAAAAACTGAGAATTTGGAGTTTTGGAGATGTAGACAGACTAATGATAAAAGATTACTCAAAAATGTGTAAATGGAATAAAACAGGTCAGGTCTGTTTTTGAGGAGGCAGAATCATTCTAACTCAGCTTAAACCTCACCAGAGTCAATTTTTGTGTAATATAGGATGTTTAAACTACTGGAATTTTACAATGTTACGATATTAAAAACAAAATATTTAATCTAAACTTCCATCGTTTTGAATTTCACGGGTCACTTTGCTGCAGTTTATGGTTTCCTCAGAACACGGTTTGTCCTGAAGTGTCTTTGCAGGTCCAATGGTTTAATTCTAAACTCACCAGATCTTCCAATTCGATGCAGGTAAGTTTCTGCATTCTTGGGGAAATCAAAGTTGATGACGACGTTGACCGCCTGGATGTCGATACCTCGAGTGAACAGGTCTGAAAGTAACAGTTTGATTTTAAAGCAATCCTCATAATAAAAACATAATCAAATACAATGTAAAAGTGTTGAAGCCGCTCACCAGTGCAGACCAGGTTTCTACACAGTCCATTTCTAAAGTCATGGAAAACACGATTTCTGTATTCCTGAAAAATATTTTTTAAAGTTGTTTGAGAAATGTTGTCATCAAAATGTGCTGAAAAAAGCTGCTTAACTATAGAGTTCTCTAATAAGTCATTGGCTCATTGTTTTCAGTTCTAACAAAGTGCATTACTATAACAGTTTATTAATATTCAAGTTATAATTATTAATATCCATAAAAAACTAACTGTTGGTAACTTTAATAATTATCATAATATAATCGTTATTCACAATTATTTTGGTCATGGTAATCGTGATGCCAAACTTCTATAAGTCGTCCCATGTCTAGAAATGATCAGGTTCAACATTAACTTTTGTTAGTTTTCCCAGTTGTTTACATTGCACACATGAGATATCATGTGTGCAATGTAAATACCTGGGAAAACTGACTCTTGACCCTGTTCTGGGAGTTTGAAATCACATTCTGAAATCCATAAACCACCAATACGGCGATAGACATTTTTTCTGACATACTGAACAGCCCCACAAGTGTAACCTGGTTCCTGTTTTCTTTGTGTGTGGGTCTCACCTGCATCATCTTGGCGTGGATGTAGAAGCAGGAGTAGCCCAGCTGAGTGATCTTCTTGGCCAAAAGCTCGACTCGTTGAGTCGAGTTACAAAAGATGATGGATTGGTTGATCTGAAGCTGTGAAGAAAAAGTTAAACAAACTTCAATAAATTTCAAGGCTTTATCAAGATCTGCATGATCCCGATGTTAATTTGTTATTTTGTCCATAAATAAATCCCTGCTAGCCTCATGAGCTTCATTTGACTAGAGCCAAACTCTATGAGTGATGTCAGACAGAAAACACAACATTTGAACAGTCCAACTTAACCTTTACGTTTCTAGCCTGGGGACTACCCAAGGATTACATAACGCACCAGGAAACACTGAAGCCGTTTTGTATATTTTCCATTTAAGGAAATCAGAAGTACTTCAGAGGAAGAAAAATGTGACTGATATGAATGTGAGTGTAACAAACACATAGGTTTGTCACTTCTTTTCCAAATTCAGATTAGACAATATCTGACCCAGTCCATGGATTTCAGAGGCAGAGTTGGCACCACTGCCAGAGCAGTTAAAGTTCCTGTATAATGTCAAATTGACATTGGGCTATAAGCCACATTTGTAGTAGGTTAATCGGTCATTTTGCAGCACTACAAAACAAAACAAGGACATAGACTACAACCCCATGGATCATACCGAAAGGGTTTAGGCTGAAGTAAAAGAACATATAACGCCAAACCCTATTAAAGAGTTTCAAGAAAGAAAAGCAGCGTATGAACAGCAAGTTTTCATTTACAATTTCACTTGCAACTTATTGTATATGTATGAGACAAAATATAAATTAAAACAAACTAAATTGAATGCATAATTCATTCATTCCAGAGGTCTATAGCTTTCAAAACATAACGATTTATACTCAAGTGAAAGTGTAGGGAGTTTAAAAACACAATGGCGCACATCTGGTATCCTTATGTCTCTGTCTTGTTCAAATACATTTATACAATTATGGCTTATTTAGCACCTGTCTCTTGTTATTTTTTATTACCATTCATTTATTGCAACCATTAAGTTGAACATGTTTTGAGAGTGGGTGGAGACGTGAGCCGTACCCTAGAGAAGAGCGTGTTGAGGCAGTGCACTTTTTGGCGCTCGGTGACGTATGCGTAGTACTGAGTGATGCCCTTCAGAGTCAGCTCCTCCATCAGGTTTATCTCGTACGGCTTCTGCAGGTGAGACGCCTACAGCAAAATAGGAACAGTTAACAGTCAGAGGTGTGGAGGGCAAACAGGAGTGGGTCTTATATAATCATTTTGCACATTTATATGTAGCTCTTTTCTAAACACTCAAAAGACGCTGTACAAAGAAAACAATTTAAAACGTACAAGGTAATAGAACAAAACAAATACTAGATAAAAAAAGCAGGTGCATTTATTTTTACTTGTACATATTTCTTTGTCTCTTGCCATTTGCATTTGACATTTCACAAACAAACCTGCATAATAGGGTTATTTAGAGTTTGTATCTCAAACAGAAAACCCTCTATTCCACCTTGTGATGTCGCGTAGTATTGCAGGAAGTGCTCTACTATTTTTAAACCTTACTGGAATTATTTGGATGATTTAAGCCCTGGAATTGCCAATCTTGAATGAACTAAAAGGTAAAATGTAGCTGTTAACTTTAAAACCATCGCTTTGTGACTTCACAGGGTGGAACAGAGCATTTTGAGCTTTGGAGATGTAGAGAGACTAATGAAACAGTTACTCAAACATGACTGAATGAAAGAAAACTCCTCCTGGTCTGTTTTTGATGAGGTAACATTATATCACCACTTAAAGCTCACATTAAGGCCGTACTGGATAAATTAAAAAATGTATAATATCCAATAGTTGTTTTGGAGATGTACCAAATTAAAATACTATGTTGTATTTTTCCCAGTTACAGTTTTTCCTGTATAAAAAAGGCATTAAGATAACATTCAGCTGACACTTCACATTCAGTTTCCCAGATACAGGAGTTGTGTGGTGAATGTGGCTTCCACCCAGTCTCTGCAAAACTAACTACTGCATTTTAACCACTGGGCTTGTTTATAAATCAGGCTGCAGGCTCCAGGGCTGCCATAGCTAAAAGAATGCAATCTGCACTTTGAATAATAGGTGTGAGGCCAAAACAAATTGCAGACAATTACTGTAATCTATAATGAAACTTCCTCAATGGAAAAGGGCCAAGTATACGTCATAACAAACCTATGTTAGTTAGTTAGTTGTGTCGTTAAATTGGAGTTGTTTAATCTAGATTTTGATAAAAAACTCTATTGCTCTGGGTACAGTGACTGACGCCTTAATCTAAACAATGACACAATCTGAGTTTGCCACAAGCCACAGACGCCCTGAACACAAACACCCTCAGAGCAGAACAGGCCATCAGATACAGGAGAGGGGGAGAAGAGAGGAAGAAGAGAGAAAGAAGAGAGAGAAAGAGGAGAGGGAGAAGAGAGAAAGAGAGGGGGAGGATAGACAGGAGAGATGGGAAGAAGAGTGAAAGAGGAGAGTGGAAAGAAGGAGGGGAAGAGAAGAGAAAAAAGAAAAAGAAGACAGGGAAGGAGGGGAGAAAGGGAGGAGAGAGGAAGGGAGAAAGAGAGAGGGGGAGGGAGCATAGAGAAAGGAGAGGGGGGGAGGAGAGAGAGAAAGGGGGAAGGGAGAAGCAAGTGAGAGAAGAGGGATAAAAAGGGAGAAAGTTGGAGAAACTGGGTGAAAGAAAGAGAAGAGAAAAGGGAGAAAGAAAAAAGACAAAGAGGAGAGGAGGTTCCAAATGGCTCAGAGCCCGGAGTGTGGCTCAGTTGGCTACAGTTACACTCTATATTAGGGACGTCAAAGCTAAATTTCAGTGTGAACAAGTGTGACATTGTGTCAGTGGCACATGTTTAGTTTCAGTATCATTTATAGTCTATATTTACTCTACTGTATTTTCACTCTCGTCTTATTTCAGTACTGTTCCAGTCTCAAACATTGTTAAAATATCATGAGTTTCAATAAATAAGTGAACAAAACATGAGTCCGACGTTATGTTGCCAAAAAATAACAAAATGTCTCAGTAGTGCAAAGACCCCAGATAAATACTGACCCAAAAATACGCTGTTCTAATCATAATATTGAACAATAAGTTAATACCGTAATTTTTATCATCCCTACATCTATTACAATTACTGCTTTTAATATTGATGGCTTTTTTAAAATTGTCTTCCTGATAAATAATTTTCTTTTGCCATGTGATTCTGGTTCTAATTGATTAATTATTATCAATGATATAAGGACACAAGGAAGCCCCACAAGCCTCCTAATCCCGACTGAACACAAACTTTGGTCTTGTTGAATCTCACCATGAAGCGCTGCACGCTGATGGGGAAGGTGGCGGAGTAGAGCAGGATCTGTCGTTTTTTGGGGAGGAAGCTGATGATGTCCTCGATGAGAACCACAAAGTCCTGAGACAGAAGCTTATCCGCCTGAAGTGAGACAAAACCAGTGAGAAACACGGGGGGACACTGCACTTATTACGTAGCTGGTATAGGCTCTAAAGCTCAAGCAAAAGAACGTTTGTTTGACTTGACCACATGAACTAAAACAATACAAAGAAGTTGGGGCTTGGTGATGTGGCCTGGACAATTATGATTTTAATCCAAGTCTTTCAAACAGTCATATCCGGTTATTTTAGTAACTGAACTGCTCTCAACTACACTTGTAAAGATATAAAAATATAGTAAAATAAATTTTTAAAAAATCAATATAAAATATAGAGTTCATATTTTGGTCAATTGTTTAAATGCACAATAACCCTGCTTTGCTAGTGTTTCATATTGTAATTTATTTCATGGTTTATCAATTTATCAAAATCTTGATAAAAAAAACAAATTAATCACATTAATTTGGTTAATTGCCCAAGCCTGACAGACACTTTATAATGTACAAAATGTGACTGCTCCTTGGATGTGTAGTGACACTTTATTTTTGTAGGTTGTGTGAAGCACAATTTAAGGCATCGATTAGGTTCATCAGGAATTAAGAGATTTTGTAGTGATTGGGCTGAACAAAACTGGCCACATTTCTTTGGGTACATCGATATACTGACTTTTAATACACCCTTAGAACCCGCATTATTAAAATCTGGAGATTTACATCATAAATATATAGTATAATAGGATACTGAAGTAGGCCCATTTTAAGACCTAATAACAGGAGAGCTCTTGGGATTTTCTGCAAATATTAAATTCCAATATGTCCATAACAAACTATTTAAACTTTATTAGATTTTCTCTAGTTTCCTTTACCTCATCCATGATCATCATCTGGACTCGATCCACTTTTGCAACTCCCTTTTTTATCAAATCCAGGATCCTCCCAGGGGTGGCAATGACAATGTGCACTGAGGCAGAAGAAGAACACAAGCAGGTTTTAGTTTAGATCATTGAACATTCTTCCATTGTGTTTGACAGGTTTGACTACGTATTTCAACAAGACATGGCTAACAATTAATATAACAATTTAAGATTTGACAGAAAATTTAGTTTTTCTATTTTTTCCCCCCATTTTTTGACATTTATAAGAATTTAACTTCTAGGTTGGACATGGGAGGCAGATGTGACAAACAAATAATTCCTGAACTGTAAATAAAAGGGCCAAACCAAATTGCACAATAGTGGTTACAGTTGGCCAGAAAAATTGCTTCGTTGCACATGAATTGTCCCTGCATTTTGGATGGAATTATCTTTGACAACTTCGATAGACAAGGGAGTGTGATGTCACCCATGGAGTCTGGCTCCAGTCAAATGAAGCTCACTGAGGATTTGGAGCACAATAGGATTTATTTAGGAGCACAATTATTTACAGACAAAATAGTGAAATAAAAAACACTAGGATCATGTAAAGAAGGTTAATGTGAACATTTTAAAGACCAAAATGGTGTGGCTCAGCTGCAGTTACAGAGAGAGGTGACAGTTTTTCAATGGAGTCAGGGTCAATGGAGCTGGAAATGCTCCTGATGTCCATTTAGACCCTATCCCTTCCTGTATTTCTGTACTTTTCCTCAACTTTTTTTCCCCCAGACTGTCGCTAACTGGTGTAAAACTATGATAAATATTTAGCACACTACAAAGGTGATAAGATAAAATGTCCTGTCATGTAGACTTTAAGCCCACAGCGAGCGCTCACCGGTTTCGTCCAGACGCATGATGTCGTCTCTGAGGTTGGTTCCTCCGGTCGTTGCCATGACTTTGACTCCGCCCAGATGTTTACTGATCTGGATACAGATCTGACTAACCTGCAGTGCCAGCTCTCGGGTCGGCACCATCACAAGTGCTGAAAGACAAGTAAAAAAGTTTTAAGTTCACTCTGTAATCTATAATTTTAAAGACACAGACAAGACAAGATTACAGTTTGAGGTAGGCCATCTGAAAAGGCATTGAATCGTGTCTAATCCCTGTGAAAATGTACCATTTGTTAGACATATGGCGATTCATTTCAGTTTATTGCATCTCTACGCTCAGACACTTTTCCCCACCCACTCCCCTATTGGTCATCCTCTATTAGGGCCTGAGTGAGTGGCTACGGTTGCATCTGCGCTCTAAATTATATTGTAAACACATTTTTGGAATTGTAAAATGAAGTGTAAACAGCAGAATCATCTAATTTCTTTCTGATCATGGTCCGTTGGATTACTCAGGATTGGTGGTTTGAATGTAAACACAACCAGCGATAGATTATTTATTTACAGTTAAAAATGAGTGAAGCAGGTTATGCTGCTTTGAAAAAGTAAACGTACCAAATTCCCATAAACTGTGCTAAAAAAACACATTTTAACTACTTCCTGTTGCCTTCCTTCACTGGAAAGACCAAGCAAAGCAGCCTAGAACACACCTCACCACACAATCACATCACACCACTTCTGAGAAAGACTACAGGAAGTACCCATAACATGTAAAGCAGGTAACCAAACTCTGGTGTCTGACAGAAAGAAACACTAACTCCAAGTGTAGAACTGAAGACAGAATGAACCTTTACCTAAGAAATAACATGCCCAGTGCAACTCACCCTGAATGTAGTCCTTTTTGAGGTCTATCCGCTCCAGCATCGGGATGAGATACGCTCCACTTTTCCCTGTTCCATTCTTCGCTCGAGCCAAAATATCCCGTCCGGAAAGGGCAATGGGAATGCTCTCCTCCTAAACACATTGACATTAAAAGATCAAGCATCGATCTGCTTCCTTCTTTGTGTCAACACTTATCACATGGTAACTAGGGCTACAACTACATTTTTGAGTGGTCGATTAATCAGCAACCTCAATTTACACTACAGTAGTTGCAATTTATGATTAAATTATGATTATAATTTATTGAACAGATAGTTTTTCCCGCTACTGTTTAACACTATAGATGTGATTATGTATTGCATTGTAATTGTGACAATAATAATAATCTTGAATTACTTTTCAATTACCTCACCAGTCAAGCAATTCTTTGAGATTTCTGATACAATTTTAATCAAAGCCTGAAATATGTTAACTGGAGTGTTTTGGCATGTGTGTCAGAGCACAATAACACCATTTTACAATAACTTAAATTGTTGATCGTTGCAGCCCTATTGATAATCAAAGGCACATACCTGAATAGGTGATGGTTTCTCCCAGCCCATCTCAAAAATGCCCATCAGGAGTTCTCGTTTGAGACAGTAATCTTCAAATTCATTCCCCTTTGTGGCCGTGACATCCTACAGCAGACACACAGGTTAGCATTAGCACTATATCAGCATTAGAGTTACCATATTAACTAATACAGGAGCAAATGTTTTATGTGAATCTCACCGATGTTCTGACACGGTGGTCTTTGGGGGGCAGTTGCAGGTTCTTCTTCCAGTCGTCTCCAAACTTGATGCCTCCGGACTCTTGTGGGATGGAGCTCTTCTGTGGAGCATTCAGAGTTTTCCCTGGAGCTGGGGCGGATTGGACTGAGGGCTTGGTTTGTCCTCGGAGCTGCCCGTTCTGTTTGTTCAGTCCCATCACCACGGGCCCAACGCTTTCTGTTCTGGCCGTTGCCATTTTCTTGTCTTGAGTTTTTTTTTTCAAAGTATTAGGTTTTTGCCTCTTAGGTTTTCTTTAAAAATTCTCTCCAAAAGTAAAAAAGTCTTAATAAAGCATTAACAAACAATATTCTCTATTCTTTTGAGTCCAAAGCTTTTAAACAGAAGTCAATTTGTATTATATATATATACACATGTACG
>KN496194.1:8732-35687 GCA_000787155.1 Scartelaos histophorus | reverse complement strand
CAGTCATTAGGATAAAGGTCTGGGCTGGTTTGTTCCATGTTTCTCATGAGACCATGATAAATTCAATACACTTGAGTAGAAGAGTGCAAAACGCCATCTTTAATATAATAAAAAATCAATATCAATCATAGTCCAAATAAAAATACGATTTTAAGGGTCACAAAATTGCGAAGGCTTCATAATGTCCTCTGCAGAGAACATACCCCTTCCTCATGGAGTCTTATTATTCTTGGAACCTGTTACAGCTTCAATTTAAAGGTGCATTGTGTACATTTTTGGTTTGCTTGTATAAATATGGCATTACTTTACCGAGAATGTCCCACATTAAACAGCCCTACTTTACATTTATTCAATTATGGTTGGTTTTATAGCTCAAAAATACTTAACTGAAATGCACTGGATATTTGCTAGTGAGAATTATATTGACTGACAGTGACAGAAAGTTCTCAGTTTCAAATTCTCTTACAAATGTATCACTGGTAGAGCAATAGCACTTATGCCTTTGTGTTATTAACTCCAATCCAGTTTTAAAGCAGCCTCAAAAACATTGTGTGTGTGTGTTTGTGTGTGTGTGTGTGTGTTTTATTGTGGCAAAAATAACCCACTAGTGGTTCTAATGTTAAAATACTGCACTTCTTGGGATGCAAAAGGATAGGACCTTTGCATGTGACTGCAGTCTTAGTGGATTTGAGGCTTTTCCATCTATATTCCCAACGCCGAACAGCTCCTGGCATCCACCCATGTGCAAGCTAAACAGGGCTTACTGTCCTCCTGTGCCATCACGGCTTTTTCATCATCTCCCAAGCTCCTCCAGCTTAGTATTAGTCTTTAAAAATAAATAAATGACAGCGTGATTTCTGGTTTCATGTCAACCTTTTGAAACTGTACACACATAGAAGTGGCAAGTATATCAAAACAAGGCTAGTACTGCATTGTTGTTTTGGTGATATGTACACTTGGAATATCATGTTTATTGTCTTTAAAAACTTTTAAAAATGACCTCAAAACAGACTGAAATGCACAGCTTATTCACCTAAACAAGGGTATAAAGTTGCATATGTCCTAAATTTATTACAAAATTGACTCCTGTGAGCTTCAAGATGTGTTAGAATGTTGGTACCTCCTCAAAAACAGACCTGGAGTTGTCAGATAAGTTTGAGTAACCCTTTATTATTAGTCTGTCTACATCTTCAAAGCTCAAAAAAATAATTTAGTGGTAGTTTTCAAGTTGACAGGTAACTTTTTTTTACCTTTTAGATCTGAGATTGAAAATTCCAGTTCTAAAATGATCCAAATCATTCTAGTGAAGGTGTATGGACAAGTTTGTTTGTGCTTCTGCTGTTACCGTAACATGTATTGACTTAAAACTTTTCGCCGACTCCCTTCGTCAAAGCAGCCAGAAAATCCAACCATTGAAACGCGTATACTTGGATTACATCACGGTGAAAAGGAACTGAGTCACCATTTCCAACTCTTTAGACTGAGGCCCTGTTTTTGTAGAGGGGGTTCCAGTAAGGGCACCCCACTTCTGTGGAGTGGGAGGGGCCAGATGGCGGTAAGGGGGCGGGGTCTTCAGTGCAGGGTGCTGGTGGAGGGCATCTATATGTATAGGGCTTAGAGGAGTTTGGTTTCCGTGGCACCCTGCTGTCTGCTTAATTGAATTTCTTGTGCTTTGACACGGACTACAAACCCCCCTCTGCCCCACGTCCTTTAGGGAGACGAGCTGTGCATGTGTTTACTTTGCCTGAAGGCCATGGGGGCAACTTTAGGCTGGTTTCTCTGTTGGAAATGACATGTTTTAAATGTTGCCAATTCATACTTTGCAGTGATATCACACTGGGAGTATTCTGCATGTATCTGTTAGTATATGGCAGAATGTTCAACAATATAGACCCTTTCAAATCTATTCTCTTCTATCACTTCTATTCTCAGAATGTTTAAAATTCTAGACTGGAGGTGAGTGGAGGCAAAATGAAGCTAACATCATATTAATGCTAATGCGGGACTTAATGCTAATGGTTTTATGTCATTTTAACAAAAATATGCTTTTTTAAAATGTATTTATTTATTTAATAAAGCATAAAAAGACATCAACTGTGTCACAACATCCAAATACAAGAAATGAATGAAAAAGAACAGAAAGAAGAGTAATCTTATGTTATCTCCCCCTCTTCCCTTTTCCAGGCAATACACCAACACAGAGAGTTACTTCAAACATTTCAAATCAGTATATTTCATTTCAGTCACAATTTAATTATCACCAGAGATCATTACTTTCATGCACAACACTTAGTTTTATTTTTCCCACATACATTACACTGTATTTTATGTATATTTTTAATGACTATATTATTTTAATTATATTTGTTGCTTTGATTTCTTTGTCAAGACTATTCCATAAATGAACTCCTTTCACAGCGACTCTCCATAATTTTCAAAATCTTATTTGGGCATCACAAAAAGTATTATTTATGATGATGAAAAGTGTAATATATCTGTAGATGAAGTGAAAAACTGTTATGGGCTACATTTCTGTATCTGTAGATGAAGTGAAAAACTGTTATGGGCTCAACATTTCTGTGAGGATTTGTCCAGTAAAACCTCAAAAACACTTAGTGTCCATCCTAATCTCTTGTCAAATAAACAGATAATGTAAAACACAATTGTAAGTGTTTTTAAACTGGGCTCTGAATCATTCACATGGATCTGAGAGCTTTTCATTTTCCAAACTGACCTTATTTTTTCATAATTTGTGATATTCTGAAGTTAATGCAACTTTCATGGGAAAACAAGGATTTTGTTCCACTTCACTTTTGTCTCCAACTGCTCCATTCTTAAATTTAGAAGGTTTTGATGACAAGGGTCTATAGGGTGAGCAGATTTTCAGAATTAAAAACAGGAACAGGAGCAGTTTACAATCAGGGACCGTAGGGGAGTTCCTCCCTCCTGTGGGTCACCACCTGCAGAGGGGCTCATAGGGTCTGGGTCTGGTGCACAGAGTCATGGGCAGTGCTGCCCCCGCGACCCAGTCGGATTAAGCGGGAGAAAATGGATGGATGGATGGATAAATCTTCTAAGACAGGGAACACAGGGCTCTAAACTTGGGCTTTTTGGGATGTCTGGTCACTTTAAACAAATACCATCATGACACAATGCACATATTAGCCAAAATCATTTAAAATAATTTAAGAAAACTCCACGAAATAATACAAAACTGATTTAAACTGCAGATTTTCAGACAGAGCAGTGCTTTCAGTTCACACCCACAGGGAATGTTGATGACATCAGCTGCAAAGTGTCAGTAGGGTTTAATATTATTTGCTTAATTGTGATTTGCTCATTATGATAAACAATGTACAGCAGAATCCATAAACAGCTGTGTTCTGTCTGCAGCTTAAAGCTTAAAGCGTTTTATGGTCTGAGAATCAGGAGGTGTGCAGTTAGCATGATAGTAGTTGTTAGCATCACTGTGAATGGACTCCGCTCTGACGTCTGAAAGTGATTAGCACTTATAAAGTTCCGGGAGTTGAATAATATTGATGCTAGGAATGCATAAAGAGGAATAACTTAAGACCACTGTAAACAAATGATTCTAGTGAAGGTGTATGGTATTTAAAAACACAGTGGAGCACTTTTTGTATGACAACATGACATGTTTGAGAGGAAAAACTCTGCACGTTTTGTGTGTTAAACATGTGGAAATGAAATAAAACACAACTCCAGCTCTTTTTGTGATGATAAAAAATAACATAACAGATCAGAAAATAGAGTAATATGGGCGCTTTTATACATATTTTTATACAGTAAAAATCAGGGAGAGTGCTTCTGACTGTTATTCAAAGTTAGTTTTCATAAAGCTGTTCATTCAAGCAGTGGTAATACATTAGACAGAGTGAATAAAGGACTTAATGGTTTGTTGCCAATAACGGTGAATACTCTTAAAAACATGTTGTTTCTTATCACAAAAGTCCTTCATGTCTTCTCGTGACACCTCTAATCACTAATATAAATTTATGTTTCGTCATATTGATGGTATGTAAGATAATTTTAAATTTCCTAGTAATTCAGTTTGGTTTTTGTCGTACGATGTAAACACACCCCACAGACGCCTCGGGCCGGTCTCCACCCTTTTGAGCGTGTCCATGCAGAGACGGGCTACGTTTTGTGGAATAAAGCAGAGCGTACACTCCACTGTATCTCTTATCAACGCTGTATTTCAAATTTTACAATCTGGCATTATTAACCACAACAAACTAAACAAAATAATCCATCCTTGAAAGGTGAACTGTGTAACTTTTCTGGTAGAGGACACACCTGTTGTCTCCATGGAGTTGTTATTGGTTTACCTCCAATATTCCAAAGTATGGCATTCAACTTTTCAATCTCCATAGAAACAAGCAGGAGACACCACCAGGGCAATTTACGGGTGAGATCTTTGAAGACGCGAGCCCATTCTCAGTAAAAGGGCCTGTTTTTAAAGCAATAGAAACACCCAGAACTGAATAAATGCATTGTCTATATACGTTTAATACCTTATTGTGGAACATTACAGGCAAACAGCATCTCCATGGTAATGGTCCAAGCTAAATCTGAGTAATAAATAATCTTGAACTCACATTTTTACTTAAGATTTGATTAACGGTTTTGCTTTGAATTGCACTGTGTAACTGTTCAGGTGGAGGGTCCATCAAATGTTTTTCTCCATGGAGATGTTCCACAGTATGGCATTAAACCTTTCTATATTCAGGGTGACCAAACAGGCCAAGTTACAGGTCAGATCTGTGGAGAGGCGACCCCGCTTGCAGTCAGAATGTCTGATTTTCTAGGTATTTTTGAGCTACTTGTTTCAATCGTATTTCATTGCCATGTCCGTGTAGGATGGAGTCTATTGTTCTAAAGGAGAGGTCATTTCCTGGTTAAGGTTTATTACTGTCAGATACTGCAGCTATGACTAATCAGGCAGGAACAAGGCCAGGGCAGGTTGAACACTAGCACGTCTAACAAATCACTCTGTAAACTGTAGAATTGTGCAATTAATACAATTGTAACCTGAGTCTGCCATTTCTAAAAGTCTGATCAACTTTGGTCTTTTTAAAGAGCCCATTTTACACCATTTTCTGATCTCTGTTCTAATATTGTTTCCTCATCACAAACAGACCTGGAGTAGTTTAGTTTCATTCACAAATGTTTAATGCAAAAGCCCTTGAGATTTAGAGAAGGTGCTTCTCTCAAACTGGAAAAACTGAAAACTCCACACACCTTCACTAGAATCATTTCAGTCCTGAACTAAAGGTAAAAGGAGCTTCTAACTGAAACTACTGTTTCATAACATCACAAGGTGGATCAGAGCATTTTGAGCTTTGGAGATGTAGATCGATTAAAGGGTTACTCAAACATGTGTGAATAAAACAAAATGCAATTCCAGCTCTGTTTTTGGGGAGGGAACAGCTTTACAACATGACTTAACGCTAACGAGTCAATTTTGTATAATACAGGACTTTTATAGAGATTGAAACAGAGTTCTAGAGTTTGAACGACAAAATTTGGGTGTTTTCTTGTGTCAAAATGTAGTTTTTAAAAACCTGTAATTGTTTATGTTCAAGAAATGATATCAGCAAAGCAGTTTTAATCAAAGTGAATCAAAAATTGTGATCGTGTGTATATATTTTTCTGTCATATCACCCATCCCTAAGTGAAACATCTGCTGGGAATTTCAAGTTTCATAACCTCAAATGCCGACCTTGTATTTCCAGTTTGTTTTCACTTAGGTGGTCCGTAACCCAATTCTCCTCCAGTGAGTCTGAAACCTGAAGCTGAAACAGGGACTCTGCTGTGGCCCCCTCAGTGCTTCTCCTCTTCTGTGCTCATATCTATATGAGATTAAGTTCTAGCGCCGCTACGACATTGTCCAGATGATCTCGTAAATGTTTCTTCTTTATGGTGTTTGACCTTTTAGCGGAACTGAGCATGTTCTTGGTCTTAGAGCTGCCAAGTGCCTTTAAATGAGCAGGGCTTGGATAAACGGGGCATAACGGGAGGAAATATGGAAAAGGGTAAGTGTTAATAATGTAATAATGCTGAGTGGGGGAAAAAAAAAGGTGTTGTATACTGGCTGACGTCCAGTGATGTAGAAACCATGAGTTACTCGGGTTTTCTGTTCAATTTTCCCTTTAGACTTTTTGATATTTTATTAAGATTTCAAAGACACTGTGCGGACTAAGCTGCTCTAATGTGGTTGTTTTAAAGCTGTACTGTGTAACTTTTTGGTTAGGGATCAGTCACCTGCTTGTTTCTATGGAGATGTCATTGCATGTTAAAAAGGGTGGTCCAAAAAAACGTTTCAGAATCCTGCGTTCATTTCCATATCTGGCCAAAATATTTGGGTCCAAATTGTATGCAAAAGAATTCATATTTAGAGACTCCCCATAGTGAACATAGTGAACCAAATAAATAAGATGTATTCGAATAATTTGTCATTTTTCTTCTGCAAACACAAACTGAACCTTGCATAAAAATTACTTAGAAAGTCCATAAAAGTTGCTTAGAAAGGCCATAAAAAATTACTTAAAAATGCATAATTTCCTGGAAACTTCATGCAGTTTGGGCAACCTCAAAAAATTTTTTTCTTCCAAATTTCTTTCTCCTAAATCATCTTTTGGAGGCTAGAACCTAATGCAGGGTTCTAATTGAGGTTATCTGAAACTTTATTTTTTACCATGCTGTGATGGCTCATCCTAATGTTAATGACATTAAACAGCTCTACTTTACACCTATCCAATTACAGGTTGTTTTATTTGGCAAAGATTCTGAGACAAACAGGCATTCTGACTGTGAGCGGGGTCGCCTCTCCATAGATGTGACCTGTAACTTGGTCTGATTTGATCTCCATGAAAATACAAAGTTTTAATACCTATGAAATATTCAAAAAAGGTTTAAGAGTGTTGAGTGCTCAAGCAAATAACACACACAAAAAATATTTAAAAATCCAGGGAAAGCAGTAGCAATTTCCTTGAAGAAAGCAGAAAAGTTACACAATGTATCTTTCAAAGTACTGCCCATATTTGATTTACCTAAATATATCATAGGCTACTGTTATAAGCTCATTGTGTTCCCTGAGTCTGACCTCTATAACTCATCTTAATGAAAATATCAAATGCAGTACTTGACCATATATTCTACTTGCTCTAGCATTTTTATAAATAGGTCAGCATCTGTAGAGTTATTTATCTGACCCTAAATACAGCTGAGAGCATATGGCCCTTCGGTCACTGTATCCTTGGTGACAGAGGTCATGGATCGTGCACACTCCACCACCACAGCACTAAGGCTATTCCACCAGCAGCTAATGCAAACAGTTTAGTCCGGCTATGGAGGCTGGTTACCCATAATCCCTCAGGCTAACGGCATGCGGTGTGCGTGTTTACTTGGGCATGTCATGGTGAAGTGAGTGGTGAGAGCACGAGCTTCTAATCAGTGCGAAAGTAGCCCGCTCAATGCTACTGTTACACTCCGCAGACCTTAAAATGTCCCATAAATCACCGCGTATGAGCCGGTGTTTGAAGGTTAAATGTTCGTCCAGCTGTTCACGGAGCTGTTATTAAAAGACCCATACATACGACAAAATTCTCTGATCTACGTTCTAATACAGTTTTCTCCTCATAAACACACCTGGACTTGTGTTTTGTTCCATTCACACATGTTTAACACACAAACCCTGCATTTGTATTTAGGCTGAACTCTTCTCTCAAACTGAAAACGCCCCATTCCACCTTGTGATGTCACTACAATGCAAAAAGCTTAAGCTATAAACACTTACATCTGTCAGAAAAGTAGTGAAATGATCTTGCTGCATGGACAGATAATTTTACTCGACAAGATTTCTTAAAATGAACTTCCTCTAGACTAGAACTAAGGAGTCTCAGAAATAGGAAGTAAATAATCTTTTTCATGATCTTTTTGATCATGATTTGTCCATGGCCTAAAGGCAGTTTTCCATAACTTTACGGCTCAAACATGTGTAAAATTTAAATGTACTTGAATATGAAATGCGAACCATTCCACTCACCTTATGGTATTATATTTTTTTAACATTCAAAATACTGTCTGTGCATTTGTCTAAAAAAAACAAAAGACCTTATTGTGTATTGTGATGCAGTACTTCCCACAGAGCATTTGTTGGTGGGTGGGGGGTTCAGGCTTATCAGAGACGTGTGAAAATAATTGTAAATAATCAGAATAGCCTAATGAAAACTAAACACAATACTGTAGCTGTGTGAAAGAGACAAAAATTTCCATAATTTTTCCAGGCCTGGAAAATGACATTTTCAGTTTTCAGGACTTTTCCAGGATTTCCATGACTGTGGGAGCCCTGGAACAGCTAAGATTAATATTTTTAAAGTGCTGATTTGTGTTAAAATAGTGAGTTCTTGGATCTAGTCACTAACAGAATCCATCAGGTTATCTTCTGTGAATTTAATTTGAAATATTCCAAGGAAAAACCTGTCTCTTGCCCCCATCTGGCAGTATGGCATAATCACGTTCTAGAATCTAAAAACCACCAATACAGGAAGTACTCCGCTGTGTTTTTAAACTCCACACACCTTCACTAGAATCATTTGGATCATTTCAGATGTGAAATTGCCGATTCTTACTGAACTAAATGTAAAAGGTAGCAGTTAATTACCACTTGGAACAGAGCGTTTTGAGCTTTGCCGATCATTAAGTGTTAATCAAATGTGTGAATGAGACAAAATACAACTCCAGGTCTGTTTTTGAGGAGGTAACAACATTATAACATGACTTAAAGCTCACAAGAGTCAATTTTGTGTAAAAGAAGATGTTTAGTGAATGGTCAGAGCTAGAATCTTTGCTAAAGTAACCCGCTCAATGCTAGTGTTACACTGCAGACTTTAAAACAACCCATAAATCACTGCATATGTGAGAGTGTTTGAAGGTTAAATGTTAGTTCAGCTGTTGACGGAGCAGTTATTACCTTGCCCAGTGAGCTGTGATTTAAGGGCCTTCACTATGGCCTCTGTGGTTCTCATTTACTGTTTTTGTTTCTGTTTGGTATGGAGCATATAGTCACCCAACTAGCTTTCTTTTATTTTCATTAACTCAAGCTTTTTTATTAATCAACTAGTATTTCATTTTGACCACACTAATCAGGGCACTTCTGGCTCCATCCATTCTGGCTCCAATTGATTTTATATTGAAAAACGTCCCCTCTCTGTACCTGCTGCTGTGAGCCTCGTCATTTTGGACTTAATGTTCATGTTAACCCGCTCTACATGATCCTGGTATTTTTATTTTGCCATTTTGTCTGTAAATAAATTCCTATTTTTAATGTAGAATGACACCAAGTGCTGGCCTTGTGAGCTTCATTTGACTGGAGCTGAATTCTCTGGGTAACGTCACTCTCCCTTAGACAGTCTGTTGTCTGTCTGTGTGTAACATTTGTCTAATCTTGCCGGTATAACCTTGTATTGTATCTTTGCATGATAAAGTCTTGGTTGTGCAGTTGTTATTTTCTTGCAGCTGCTTTTTCAAATACAAGGTTCACAGTGGTTTCCATATCAGAACTCTATCATTTCAGAAAACTATCTTGTGTGTTTGTCCTTGCCCCAGATTATAGTGTGTACATCACCTCAGATTCCCCTCACTGCTTTGTACGAGCCTGATTATTATATTACTTACAGGACAGGACAGGACCGGCTCTTGAGTCACTTATAAACCCACCCACTCCCACTCACTCCCTTTCAAAACGATGTACAGAGCGTTCCTCATTAACTCTGTGATGGGTCATGGCATTGCCTTGGTTACAGTTCTGCTCTGGCCCGTCTTACGCACCACTCTCACCACTGCCCTGTTCACTTTCACAGCAGAATCCCTCTTAAGCTTTGCGGTTTCCAGTCCCAGTGCACAGCGACATGACCTAAAAGCTTACAATAGCATACAGACGAACCAGTGCTCCCAGTTGGTTTCATTATTGCTCAATTTGGACAGTGATGTCTTTGTAATGCCAAGTAGGGCTGACTCAGTCATGAGACGTAAGCTTTACAAGTGGGTAATTGAATGTGATTCATACGTAACAAAAGGTGCAGTGGATGTAGGTTGAAGTATGAGATTAAACTTTTCTATTTCGTTTAATTATTGTCAGATCTTTACTTACTCAGCACTCAAGCTACAAAGCTCATAGAAGAGAAGTTATACTTGTACACAAACTTTTGTAGTTTACAACCTCTGTTAAAAGCCCTATAAGGGTCAAAGACATTTAATGATTTTCAACAGGCAAATTAAAAAAAAAAAGTTTCTATTGAACTTTTTCAAATATTTCCAGTGTCAGGTGCATAAATCTATGTTTGACATTTATATGAAGCATTTTTAGTTTTTTATGTACATGGATTGGCTACAACCTTAAAAAATGTCATGTGGTGCGACTGAGAACCTTAAAATTGTTTTATTTTCTAAAACATTGTTGGGATGTTAATCTAAATTGTGAGTCACGCTCAGCCAATATTTGTTTGAATAATATGGGGGAAATATCTATTCAAGAAAGATGAAATTTCATGTGGGTAAAAGTACTTAAGAAAATATGACAATAAATTTGATATTAGATATAATTATATAGAGTAATTTTAAAGAAGTTTCAAAATCCTTAGTTAAGTGTGGACGATCGCACCACATGAACATTTGACACTTTAAGGACAAAAAACATGTAGAATAACTGGGTTTGTGAACAAAAAACATGTAGAATAACTCAGGGTTTGTGAAAAAATGATTTGGTTCCATGGAGGTCAGAGGTTTTACAGGTATGTGGGGAATTATTATGAAATCTGAACCTTTTTTTAAGAAGAAATTGCAACTGGACACACGTCATGTCACTGACCCGTATCATATTCAAAACAGACTCTTGTGAGCTTTAAGTCATGTTCTAATGTTTCCTCTTCAAAAACAGACCTAGAGTTGTGTTTTCTTCCTTTCACACATGCTTGAGTAGTAGCATTTTTTTAGTTGTGGAGATGTAGACTGACTAATAATAAACGTTGTTCCACCTTGTGATGTCATCAAGTGGTAGTAGCAGTAGAGCTTTTTTCTCCCACAGAACTAGTTACATTAATCACCATACTGTAGAACATTCCAGGGAAAAAGTAACCCAAAAAACAAAGTAGGACCATCTACCAGAAAAGTTACGCAGTGCATCTTTAACTTCCAAACAGTCTGTAATACTCCGGCTCTCCAGCCTCTTTAAACATCATTCTCTTGGTTCCATTTCCAAATCAATGCAACACTGTTTATCTTAAGTGCTTTTACCTCATTTACTTTGTTTGTGAACGATCTGTATTGTCTGAGTTTTCCAACAGACCGCGATCAATCAGCGGAGGCCAGTCTCAAGTTTCTTTTTGCAGACTTTTTTTCCTCTTTGAAAGGAAACTAAAACGGCGACAGCACAATGCCATTTCCTGGAGCCTTTGTGGAGCCCGTCTAGTGGCTAAAGAAAGGGCGTTCATGGAGTGGGAGGTTTTAAAAAGGCCCAAATTTGACATGTAACCTCTTGTCCTGAGAAAGAAGTGATCAAAACATAAATGGAAAGAGATGATGTGAAATGTATCGCTGGAAATTACAGAGGAGGGATTATGGTGGATGGCAGGAGTATTAGGGTACGCTGTGTTGGAACATGTAAAGCAGAATACCAGGCCGTAAACGCATTTGAGTAGTTATACTTTGCTTTGGAAGTACAAGCTTGTAAATGATTGCTACAGAACAACTACTACCATTCAAAATACTCTCAAAGCAAAGTTGTTCTGCCTGTTCTAAAATTACAGGCTGGTTGATATTAAGACTTCAGTTTGAACAATGAATCATGCCTGAAATTGGCTGAGTTTGCAAGTAATATCTTCTGAAACAATTAGGCCTGTCACAATAACACATTTTGAAGCGTGATATATTGAGATGTAGCACACTTTGTGTCAGTGTCATAAAGCAGTTTTGATATTATCCTTTATCAAAGACAATAATGCCAGATAATCCCAGCCCACTTCTACTTCAAGCAGAGAAGGACCGTTATATTGGCCTTTTTATCTTATCAGGTGTTAGGATTATAAGGGTCAATGACATTTTTTCAATTTCTTCAGTTAAAAAGGTTCAAATGTGATAATAATTCCCCACATCCCTGTAGAACCTCTGACCTCCATGGAACCAAATCATTTTTTCACAAATCCTGAGTTATTCTACATGTTTTTGTCCTTAAAGTGTCAAATGTTCATGTGGTGTGACCGTTCGTCCTTAACTCATGATTTTAAACTTCTTTAAAATGACTCTAAATCTAATCACATTTATTTTCTTTCTTTTTTGGTCATATTTTCTGAAGTGTTTTTAGTCCCACATGAATTGATTGATGATTTCATCTTTCTTGAACAGATATTTCTCCCATAATATTCAAACAAATATTGTCTGAGCGTGTCATTTTTTCAAATCTCATGTTTTCAAATTTTAATATCATGTTTATATTACTCAGAACCTTGTTTTAAAAAATAAAACGATGTTTAAGGTTATTCTCAGACTCACCACATGACATTTTTTTAAAGGTTGGAGCCAATTCATGTACATAAAAAAACACTAAAAATGCTTCATATAAATGTCAAACATAAATTTATGGAACTGACATTCTAAATATTTGAAAAAGTTTAATAGAAGCTAAATTTTAGAATTTTAGAATTTGTTGAAAATCCTTATACATCATTGACCCATAAAAGAAATATTTTCAGTCTCTGCCGATTCCCAATATTGAACAAACAGACAAAGCTATATCTTTGCATCCCTAGATTCTATACAATCAATATAGGCCTTGTAAAAACACGTACCCGTCTATAGTACTAGTTTATTTGTCCAGCTGTGGTGGTGAGCAGGTCTGACCCTCAGCACTGTCTGACCCTCCCTGCTCCTGTGTGGCCTCATACAGAGACTGGACAGCTCCATGTAAAGACGAGGCCACAGCACTGATCCTGCTGCTGTTTGAGCCTGACACAGAGAACGCCACGCTCCATGTAAAGAGGAGGCTGCAGAGAAACTGCCTGTGGGGACACTGTGAGCTGTGCCGTCAATAACACGCCCCACATTCCAGCATAAACAAAAGAGGAAGTGGGTCTGCTCTAAGTAACAGGAACAGGGCAGAAGAACGATGCTCCTGAGATGAACTGACATATATTTGTATTCCTATATTCCTATATTTATTTTTACTTGTACATATTCATTTATATCATGATGCTTTATTCCACACAAGGCTCTTGCTATTTTTGCTACTTGAATTTGTTATTTACCATTTCTATTTTTTCTGTTGTGCTGTGTGAGCTGCTGTGTCCTTGTTATTTCCCTTGTGAATCAGTAAAGTTATATATTCTTTTAAACTCATCCAGGACTATGTGCAATTCTGAGAACTCTACATTGTAATTGCTGACGTACTATCACGCTGATGAAAAACTGATACTGTTGTCATAGTAATTAACAATTCAAAGCAAAGTATATGTTGTTTTGAATAATGAAAAGTACTCAAAATGGCGGCCATAAACAGGAAGCTCATACGTAAGAATTGCATTTCTGAACATGTTTGCATAGATGATTCTAGGTTGTAAACAAAATAAGAACTTATAGCCATGGTCTATTTTCTAAATGGACTAAATTTGGTCAATAAGAAGTGAGCATGGGGCCACATCCGGCCCTATTGACTTTACATTGAAAAATTGCCCCTCTCTCTTTAACTGCTGCTGTGAGCCTCGTTATTTTGGTCTCAAACTGTTCATCATCCTGTTTTTATTCCTCTATTTTGTCCATAATAATTTCCTATTCCTAATACGGACCTGGCTCCAAATTCGCCTGTATAATCGCAAGCATCGGTGAGCTTCATTTGACTGGACACTGAACACTATGGGCGACGTTACACTCCCTTAGTCCACTTCTTTACAATCTGTGGTTCTCAGTAACCTAAATAATCAACATTATCTTGATTTACTAACTAACAAATTTGACTTTTTTGTCCACTTCTATGAATATTTAAACCCAACAGATCAGGCGGTTGATGTAGAAAAAGCTTTGAAGTGTTCAGTTACATATTTTACTTCTGACATAAGTTGATGTGGAGCGTTGTGGGGTTTGTGTGTGGTCAGTCAGTCAGGGCCTCAGATCAGACAGAATGGGGTTAAAGTGACTCGGAGAGAGACGAGGAGCTGCTTTGAGCTCCATCGCTTGTGCCATTTTCCAAAAACAACTTTCTGAAAAACTTACTCTTGACATGACGCCGCCAAAGAGACTGAGAGACTCTCAGTGCCCCACATGGGAAAGTACAGTGAATGAAAGATCAATATAATCAAAAGCTAATTGATCCTTTTCAGCTTGGGTCATCAACATTCCATGGGTGTGATGCTATCTATAGGCTCTGCTCCGTCTAAGGCTTTGTTAGACTTCAATCTGAACTTTATTTTAGCACAATCTGACCTAAAAATGACTTGGTTGATCACAGTCGCCTGAAAATGTGCTATTTCAATCTATTTTGTATATTTTCTTGAGTGTGCATTGTGTCACAGTTGAAAGTTCTGAACATTCGACCATAGACATACTTGTAGAGCACCCCCAGTGAGATGTCACTGTAAAGTTTCCATAGAGGTCAAATTTTTCCACAGCGTTAAATCTGTAGCATACACCGATATTTTGTCTTGGTGTGATCTCCTGCCTAAAAATACACCCAAAGTTTTATTTTAACACTTTAATAAGAAGAGAAAACTGCAAAAAATGCGACTGCACAGTTTCCTTCTGGGTTTGTGGTTGGCTCTAAATGTTGGCACAAAAATATCGGCAGAGCTTATCGACCATGCGTTGCTCACGATTCAAACAATTAATTTCGGTCATGAAAATATTAAATACCTTCAAATACAAATGTACTTTTCATCTTACATGCTCTTTGATATACCGTATTGTTCGGGCTATAAAGCGCACCGGATTATAAGGCGCAGTATCAAATAATACGTCAATTGCTGTCATTGTCCACACAGTGTCCACAGACACCAGTTAGAACTTGAGTTATAACCCAAAAATCGGTTCGAGGTTAGTAAACACAACCAAAGGTCAAACATAAGGCCACTGGATTATAAGGCCACTGTTGATTTTTGAGAAAATGTAATGATTTTAGATGCGCCTTATAGCCCGAAAAATACGGGCTATAATAAAGGTCCTGTATTCAACAAAATTGACTCTTGTGAGCTTTAAGCCATGTCAGAATGTTTGTTTCATTCAAAAGTTTGAGTAATCCTTTATTGCTCTGTTCCACCTAGTGATGTCATGAAGCAGTAGTTTTCATGTTAATAGTTACATTTTACCTTTTCTTTAGTAGAAATGGGCAATCCAGGACTGAACTTATCCTGATGTTTCTAGTGAAAGTGTATGGAGTTTAAAAACACAGTGGAGTAATTCTGGTATCACCACATGGCATCACGAGGTGGAACAGTGTTTTCTGCTTTAGAGAAGAGAATGTTTGTGATGAAACGGCATCATATGGGCTCTTTAATATCTTGCTGCCTCCATCCTCTTTTCCTCGCCTGGTTGAGCCTATTCTGATCTGAAGGGGGTCCCTCTTCTTTGGCGATGGCCTGGTGTAGCGTGCCGCCACTGCTGGAGGGGCTGGGTCACTCTGTCGCCGCGGCAACAGCGATAATCACTGGGGTGAGTGGATAACGGCAAAAGCCCAGGCAGCCTGGTACCCAACGAAGCGCATGAAATATCAGGGGGGAGGGAACAAAGTTTAGGCAGTGTTCAGTCTCTGCTGTGGGAGTGGGAGAAGTTTATAGGGTTTGAAGTAAAAAAATACATAGAATTTCCTCTGAAAACGGCAAAATATCCTGTCTATAAAGAGTCTAGTCTAGTACTATCAGTTAATTTTTAAAGGTCTATATTATACAAAATGGACTCTTGTGAGCTTTTTGTTGTTACATCATCACAATCAAACCTAGAGTTTTGTTTTGTTATTAGTCTCCAAAGCTCAAAATGTTCAGTTCCACCTTGTGATGTCATGAAGCAGTAGATTTCAAGTACAGGTACAGCTTCAGCAATGCACGACTGAAGTTATCCAAATGAATCCAGTGATGGTGAATGAAAAAATCCTTAATTTTTTTCATTCTCATTGTTGTTTATTTTGTATGCTCATAAGTGATAAACGTAAGAACAAAAAAACATCTTAAAAAAAAAATAATAATAATAGTTTAGGATGAAAGTGCTTGTTCCATATACCCTGTAACAGGCTTACACAGTCCCAGCTGCAGGACATCGACAGCAGAACAGTGATTTGCAAGGCCCAACAAATCATGAAGAGCCCTGAGCACCTGCTCTGTGAGGAGTTCAACCTCCTTCCTCTTTGAGAATGTCCCAGATCAGAACTCAGAGAACTCATACTTCCTTTATTTCTGAAGCCATAATGAGGATGAACGCTCCCTGAGCTTGGATCAGTAGTGGTGAAATGTGGTTACATACCTGTTCTTTTTTTGCCTATTTTAAGGGAATGTACAGTATGTGTGCACTGGTGAGCCAAGCTTACGCTGTGGCTCAGTGTATTATTTAGTGTATTATTTGGTTGTGTTGTATATGTATATATGTCTGACACTGCTGCACAATAATTTCCCACTGGGACAATAATAAAGTTGCAAGTTAAACTTACAACTTGATGATTTACAAAAGCCTAACACGGTAGGAGCCTTTACAAAATAGTACAGAGCGTTACGTTTTGACAGCTCTAGAGCTCTGAAATTAATG
The DNA here is from genome assembly GCA_000787155.1 of Scartelaos histophorus. Taxonomy (NCBI): domain Eukaryota; kingdom Metazoa; phylum Chordata; class Actinopteri; order Gobiiformes; family Gobiidae; genus Scartelaos; species Scartelaos histophorus. The sequence continues at coordinate 18,893 of KN496194.1, read as the reverse complement.
AAATATGCATTAATCTAGTTTGTTTTAATTATATTTTGTCTCTTATATACATGATAAGTCACCAAGTGAAATTTTAGTGCAAACTTGCTGTTCATACGCTGCTTTTCTTTCTTGGAATTGAAGCAGGGTTTGGCTTTAGTACTTTTAGTTCTGATCCATGAGGTTGTAGTCTATGTTTTATTTTGTTTTGTAGTGCTGAAAAATGACTGAATAAACTACTACTAAATTAAAGTAAAGTTTAGTGGAGAACGTCTTGTTTTACCACAACACATGACAACACATGGTGGAACAGTGTTTTCAGTTTGATTGAAGAAGTCAGCTTAAATCTGCAGGGTTTGTGTGTTTAAACATGTGAATGAAACAAAGTGCAATCTGGGCTCTTTCACCACACAACTTCATGACCTCCGGGTACTTCACCAGTATTTACGGTTATTGTGTGGAGTGTGTGGGTGAAATATGCAAATCCAAAATAAACAGAATGGGTGTGATCGCTTTCATATCTTGTTTGTCAGCATACTTAAGCCGACCTAAATAATGAATTTGGTTTAAAAATAGAGCACAAAAGCGATAAAACTATTATCTTAAAGACATGAACACGCCCTAGTTTATGTGTGTAATCCTTCGTTTGTCCAGGCACGATCCATAGCTCCAAACCTATACTTCTTTTCTTTTGCTGCCCTATTTTTTGCGCACCTCCTACAGTGATTTATTGCGGCTTAAGTGATGACGAATCTGACAGATATGCTTTCACTTATACTTCCGAAGAATTAGTACTTAAGAATTAGTCACCGCCAAGTGACAAGTAAACAACAACTAAAGCAAAACTGCGTATTTATATAAAGTACCTATGTACCTAGGTTTTGATTATTCTTTTTTTCTTGACATAATCTGTTGTGATAATGCATGTTGTGGTAAATATAAATTATAGTTTTGCACCAATCAAGAAGCAATTTGAGAAGAAAAGCTGAAAAAATATGTTAAATTAAGAAGTCCCATATTGATGACATCACGCTAGGGAGAATTCTATCCAAAAGTTCTTTACAATTTAGATGTGAGAAGCATATTTTTTCTGATTCCTTAAACATGATTTCAACAAAAAGGAGTTTTCTTGTATTTTTTTGAGTGAAATAAGAATTTATATGTACGTTTTTAAGGAGGTAACAGCATTAGGACCGTTACTTATCATTGTGGTATAAATATATATTGGAATTTAGTAACTATTTCCCTGATTTCAAAATCTTAAACGTCTGACTCGACAGCAGTACTATGAATTGTGACGTTACAGTGGGTTTTATTGGAAATGGTGTCGAATGTGTTTAGGTGGCACTTTGCCTCTCCCCATCTGAGCCCCATGAGCCTCCGTCAGCAGTTTATCTCTGCCCATCTCACTCTATGACCTTGGGCCGAGGAGCTCTCCCAGGATGCCCACTCCTCCTCTCCACTCTTCTTTCCTTCACTGCTCTCTCCTCCTCTTCTCCTTCACTCCCTTCTTCTCCTCCTCATCTCTCTCCTTCATCACCCTCTCTTCCTCCTCCTCTCTCCTCCACCATCTCTCCCTGCTGCCTTCTCCTCCCCCTTCTCCTTAACCTCTCTGTCCTACACCACCCTCTCCTCTCCCTCTTCTTCTCCTTAACTCTTCTCGTCTCCTCCCCTCTCTCTCCTTCACCCCCTCTTTTCTTCACTCCTCTCCTCTCCCTCCTCCACCCCTCCCAAAGATGGAGCTCCCGGGTGCTGCCATGTCCTGTTTGTGTCCGTCAGCTTTTTGGGTTGCCCAGTGGAGTCAGCAGAGGCTCCGGTCGTCCCTCAGGATCAGCCCGTCACCTTTCTGTTCGGTGGAGTTAACTGTTATCGATCGACTCTCCTCACAAACCCCTGGCACGAACTGGAGCACATAGTATGTTACATTTACGTTTGTCTCACTGGCCACATTTACATGAAATCTTTCATTCCAAGTAAAGAATTATTATTCAGAATTAAACTGTGAATAAAAATGTATTCCACTAATTAATTCCGCAAAAATGCCTTGAAAAACAGACATTTTGACTGTGAGCGGGGACTTCCAGGACTAACTGTTGATTCTTTCTATTTTTTGTTGTAGCTCATACTTTTTAATGGTTCCGTAAAAAAAGTTTTACGGGAACTACTGCTTTATTATTTAATTGCATCAGTGGCATAAAGTAGTTTCAATCTTACCGTGTACTGCAGTGTTTCTCTCTCTGTTTACATGAGTTTTCACCATAACATTTACTGAGTTATGCCATATTGATTTTCATGTAACATATACAGTATGCCAATAAAAGTGCAGTTGTGTAATGTTTTGTGAAAGCCTTTTTAGTTAAATGAGTCAAAGTTTAGTGGAACATCTGGTTTGTGTTTTTCAGTCCAGGAAGTGCATTTGTGGATAGTCTCAGGTATCACTTTTGCCTTTTCTTGGGGCTGCTTTCCCTTTAAAAAGTCTTTTCTTCTGCCAAGACCTGCCAGACGTCGTTCACTTCAAGATTATCCAGGAAATATGTTTTGGATTTTATATTGGAAACTTGTATCAAAGCGGATTGTGATTTTGGGTGTGTCCGAAGAATGAAGACATATGATCTTTTCTGAACTTCTAAACGGCGTATGTGAAAAGCTTTGAACAGGTCTTTAGTTACAGTGGAAAAGGATGATGGAAGGATGGAGGGATGGAGGGAGGGATGGCAGTTGCTGTATATAGGGTAATACTCCCCTAATTTCCAGTAATAGCGGTTCTTAAAGCCACACTGACCATCTGTCCCAGTATCATGTGGACTCGGAGAACATCTGACCATCTACACAGTCATGCTGTTATATTTTGACTGGCTAAGCTAAGTGACTTTTTGGTTGGGGGTCCATTCAGCTTCTTGTTTCTTTGAATACGTCATTGCTTTACCTGGAATGTTCCACAGTGTGACATTAAACAGCTATACTTTACATTTATTCAATTACAGGTGGTTTTACAGCTCAAAAATACCTAGAAAAACAGACATTCTGACTGTGAGTGGGGTCGCCTCTCCACAGATCTGAGCTGTAACTTGGGCTGGTTTGGTCTCCATGAAGACAGAAAGGTTTAATGACATACTGTGGAACATTCCTGACAGAATAACATAGATAAAAGCATCTGACAAACGCTGCATCTTTGCTTTATGACTATGATTTCCTAATTTTGACAGTTTGGTGAGATAATATTTAATATTATATTATTATATAATATTATTTTACAGTTTGAAGAAGCAGTTTGTGAAGAAAAGTTGAAAAATGTGTTTAAAATGGAACAGAATACTTCCTGTAATTTTCAAAGTCTCACAGTGATGACATCACACTGGAAGAATTCTGTCCAAAAGTTTGACGAAATTTACATGAAAAAAAACTCCTTTTAAATGTAATGATCTTGTGTTTTAATGAAATGAGTAGTCCAAACTGTCATAAGCACAAAGTAATACACTGTTACTATATTATTAATAATACTTACTGTAAAACTGTGCTGTACTTCTGCAAACTGGAAAATTGCTCCATAAGAGTGTAACCACAGACTGTAGAAAAAAGTGGACTAAGAGTGTGACTTTCAGCTCCAGTCAAATGAAGCTCACTGAGGCTGCAGTTTTAGAGTGAATTTAGAGCAGAGTTCCATAATAGAAGAACTTATTCACAAACAAATAAAAAATACCAGGACCAAGAAGACCTTTTTTTTTTTCTTTAGACAAACTTATATGATCCACAAGGGGAATTATTTGAACATAGTCCCTCACACATCATAATATAATATACTATGATATGAGATGAGGTATGAGATGAGAGCATACAAGTACAAAAACAATAGATACATACATAACAAGATATAAACTCAGCTATTGAAGAGGTCACAGGTAGACCAGACATAGAATTATCTGTTACATAAGAGTGGGTTGTTGTACAGTTGTAGGGAGTATTATCTGTTAAGAGAAGTTAATGCTTTGCTTAGTATATGTTCCGCATTATGGCATCAAGTCTATTCAGCCTTTGTTTCATTAAAGGTCATTTTATTACTCAGAAATAAATCAAGGAGCTTAGATTTGATCAGTCTGAATTGTACATGTGATTTTAGCAACGTGCAGTGAGTGTATTTGCAATCCTCTTTATTTCACTCACGGGTTAAAAGATGTTCTAGAGGTTCTTTTTAGTATCTTGATCAGATCAGAAAATTGCAAAATGTCACTAAAGAAAAAGATAAAAAGAGAAAACTGCTCTGGTCTGGGGTTGGACTTTTCGCTGATGCAAATTGTGACAACTCTTAAGATCACAAGGACCATCAAGGCGAGTTTCCCTGCGAGAGGAGAAAGTCCTGACAGCCAATTACATCGTCTCTGTCTGTGTTTGGTCTTTTCAGCAGAGTGAACAGTTTTGATTTGGCGCTCCCCTCTTCTCCTCTTTTCCTTTTGTCGCTGCCGTTCTGAAGTATCAGCAATTTTGTAACATCTCACTCTGGAGCCAGACTGGAGAACAGGCCATTACAGCAGTGCAAGCGCCGACTGAAAGTGTAAAATGGGTCAGGAAGAAGCGAAATGAGTTGTGCGTTTCCTGCAGTTTGGATGTGATAATATAAGATAGATTTCATAGTGACTGTTTTGTGAGGAGAAACGCCACAATCTAATAATTATTTGTGACTATTACTATGACCAGACTTGAAGTTGTGAAATTGTTTCCTAGGGATGGAGCCCAATTTGCCAAAAGATTGCACACATGAGGAAAATGATCTTGAGTTTTTGGGGAAGGCTTCTGATTGGACAGGGACACAAATGCATTTACGTCTGCAGAAGAAAACACACAATCAAACCATTAACAAAAAAAAAAAGGCATCTTGCAGTGCGTTATTGTGTCAATCCAAAGGGCGACCAACGAGCATCCACCGAACGACCGGGATTATTTTTAAGAGGAATAAATATGATAGAGTTATGAATTACTTTTTAGAATCGGAAGTAAGTTTAATTCTGAATAATCAATCAATCACGTTTTTCTACTAAGTTTTAACTTTTTTTCAGCTCATTCTTTTTCTGAATTAGTTTTAATGGGAATTAAAGCTCTTAAAGCTAAAAGTGGGAGATAAAAATATTAACTATGAATGAATGCCACAATTTATTGGTTATAATTTAAATCAAAATCTGGCCTGGTCTCAATCTCATGGACCTTATCTCCTGTCTAGTCTCGTCTCATCCCACCCCAAGTATTTACCATTTCTTAATACAGTGATGGATGCATTTTTGACCGAGCCACCAAACCTTAAATAAGTCTTTAAAGCCGATAAAAATAATTTCAAGGGCCACAGTCTGTGTTTTTATTGACTGTAGTTTGAATTGATTTAATTTGGCATCTAGATTTTTTTTTTTAATTCTTACTATCCTTTTTTGACCTGAAAAAACCCTTTTACTGATTAAACAAATCATCTTGCCACCCTCAAGTACGAGTGTGATGGTGCAGAGAAGCCAAGAACACTTCAGCACTTTTTAATTGAATCGAGATCCTCCACTCTGTAATTGTCAAAGGGATTTTTTAATGGAGAGATCTACTGCCAGGTCTGTGTCAGCAGAAGTCTGTGGTTTGGAGTGAGTTGAAAGTGCCTGCACTGTTTATGTTCATTAAATTATATGGGGAGCCATCCATATAAAACGCAATTGAAATCCTGATAAATATTGTGTTGCCGTATCACACAAACAGAAAGTTCACTGTGTGAGGAGGAGCTGTGTGACTTTACACTGACTCTGTGTCCTGATGGCTTCACACTTCACCTCACTGCAGTGCGGTTTATGAACTACAGCGGAAATAATTCAATCAAATATTTGGTTGTTCACAATAAAGCATCAGTGTAACAGACTACTGACAGTTTGCAGCAGTGTTAGTTAGAACAGTATATGAAATGTTTTCTATGGTGTGTGTTTGGTATCTCGTGCTGTTTTATACCAAGTGTTGGGCACTAAAAATGTACAAAACTACTTAAAATGCAAGCTTAAGTGATTATAAACAGAGGTGAATATATGGAAATCAGTTGGAAAGTGCCCCTGTATTGTACCCTTTCTGAAACCAAGATATCTTTATACATATACATAATCATTTTAAAAAAGAATCTGATTTTGGAAAGATGAGCCCTCTGCTTTTCTGTAGCTTTCTAAGTTTCTTGTGTTGTGCTGCTTATAAATTAAGTTCATGGCAGCAGGTAAAGGATGATACAGATGCAATAAGATGTGTGGAAAAAAGATTTAAAATATAATTTGTAGTAAACTTCTATTGATATTACATACTGAAAAAATGCGCGCTGCTTCAGAAAGATCAGAAAATGACATAAACAAGGGGTGACATTTGGTCTCACTACATTCACATTTCATTTTCTTATGATATAGAATACGGATTTTCTAAGAATGGGACTTTCAAGCCAGGGGGACACATCTATGGGATGGCACTTGTGGTGATCGCCTGTTTGATTGTGTTATATAAATATGTGATTGGATATTGGCACTGGTATTGGTGGTGATTCTAAGATATTGATTCAGCTCCTATTCATAAACTGGTGTAATATGATTTTCTGGCCCAAAACGTCTCATAATATTGAACGATTTTGTCGTGACTTTAAATGATAAATAGCAGTTATAAAACACATTTGGATCATTGTTTCCCACACAACAGCAAAGAAAATTCTATGTTTAGTCTCTTCCCTGGTATCGGTTGATTTCAAGTATCGGCAGGTATTTAAAATCAAAGTATCAACATTGGTATTGGAACAGAAAACCCTGGATCAGTGCTTCCCTGTGTAACCAGAGGAGTAATTGGCACAGACTGGCAGCCACACTTCTGTCAGTCTGCCCCATTTTAAAGCAGATATTTTTTTACTTTTGGGAGCAGGTATTTGTACTTTATACTCTACTACATTTTTAGAAAGGACTGAAAAGTGACAGTATTTTTTATGATAATTTGAGACCTGCTGAGAAGAGTGAAGATTTGTTGTTCATAATTTGATATAATGGCCTAAAACGACACATAAACAAATACAGTTTAAATCAATTCCACTATTAGATCTCCAAATCTGCATGAAATACTTGTACTTTTTACTGTTTAAGTACATTTTAAACAGGTGCTTTAATACTTGTTCTTACTTAGATGTTTTCATGTGGTACTGACACTCAAATGATCCGTAACTGAACACACATCCGCACTACTACAGTCTTATCTTTATTTAAACTGTGACAGATGATATAATCATTTAAACCACCGATCATACATCTTCTCTTACACATCTCGTTAAAATTAAAACCACATTAGCCCCGACCGCCGGAGCTTCCGATATCACTTTTTCATTGGACCTGTGGCTCCGTCTCCACCTCCACTTCTCTTTGTCTGATCCTAATCTGGGCCAGAATAATGGACCAGCCCCCGTGTGGATGAAGTACTCCATTTTGTTAAGTAAAACTGCAAATACCGGAGGAAAAAACACTCAAGTAAAAGTACCACATGAAAAAATGTACTTACTAAATTAAAGTACTTCAATGTACATAAAGTAAAACTATTTCACACAGATTTTGAGATCTAATAAAGCTTCAAATGTAATGATGTGTTGATACAGATGAGGGCTGCATTTTGCTCAACAGAAGCAATTAGATTTTTTTTTTTTAGCTGTTTTTTAGCCTTAGTCCTGCTTTACTCTTGGTTTTTAATCCTAGTTCAGTCTTGGTTTAGTCTTTGTGTAGTCTTGGTGCAGTCTTGGTTTAGTACTGGTTTAGTCCTCGTTTAGTCCTCGTTTAGTCCTCATTTAGTCCTCATTTAGTCCTGGTTTAGTCATGGTTTAGTCCTAGTTTACTCTTGGTGTACTCTTGGTTTTTAACCCTGATTTAGTGATTGAGTCTTGGTTGAGTCTTGGTTGAGTCTTGGTTGAGTCTTGGTTGAGTCTTGGTTGAGTCTTGATTTTTGCCCCATTTTTAACCCTGGTTTAGTCCTGGTTTAGTCTTGGTTTAGTCCTGGTTTAGTCCTGGTTTAGTCTTGGTTTAGTCCTGGTTTTTCTGTTTTTGTTGCTCAAACTATGAACATGCTGAAAAAAAGTAGAAAGTAGAAGGTCCAGACACCTGCTCTCAAATATAGTGAAGTAAAAGTAGAAGATATCTATTTAAATGACACTTAAAGGACGGACAGCTACAATGTACACTTGAGTGCAGTACTCCTTCTTTTGCTTCATTCCACCAGTGACCAGCCCATCCAGCCCAGACGGATTTAGAGAGATGATTCTAAATCTCTTATCTCCTCTGTATTTCTTCTCTGCTCCAGATACAATGGCAGTAAGGGGATTAAATCATCAATTCTGTGGCTCTTGGAGGGCATCTGAGCTAAAAGGATTTTGACTCCACTTGCTTTTAAAATCCTTGGCACTCCGCCCTCAATATGATATACACTATGCTGGCAAATGCCAAGGCAATCTCTCAGACTGTTATGGGAGACGTAGGAAAGAGTTCAACTGCCTATAGATTAAACAAGGTGGTGTATTGATAGGCTGACAGTTATTGGGCTGTTAAGCTCAATTTTGTTAAGTAAAAGTACAGATACAAGAGCAAAAAATAAATCAAGTAAAAGTATCACATCAAAAAATTGCATTTCACTCAGATCTAATGAAGCTTCAAATGTAGTGATTTTTGATACAGATTTGTGCTGAAAATGTAAGTGTTTTTTGTTTTTTTTTTCTAGCTAGCTGTTTTAATCCTGATTTAGTCCTGCTTTACCCTTGCTTGAGTCCTGCTTGAGTCCTGGTTTAGTCCTGGTTTAGTCCTGATTTAGTTCTGATTTACTCTTGGTTTTTAACTCTAGTTTAGTCTAGGATTAGTCTTTGTGTAGTCTTGGATCAGTCTTGGTTTAGTTTTGGTTTAGTCTTTGTTTTTATCCCATTTTTAACCTCGGTTGACTCTTGGTTTAATCTTGGTTGCGTCTTGGTTGCGTCTTGGGTTTTTACCCCATTTTTAGCCCTGGTTTAGTTCTGGTTTACTCTTGGTTTTAAACCCTGGTTTAGTCTTTGTTAAGTCTTGGTTGAGTCTTGGTTTTTGCTTCATTTCTCGCCCTGGTTTACTCCTGGTTTACACTTGGTTTTTAACCCTGGTTTAGTCCTGGTTGAGTCTTGGTTTTTGCCCCATTTTTGAGATTTTGAGATAATGTAATTTAATTTAAACCATTTTTGTTTGTCATTATTGGCTATTATGAAATGATGAATGTATTAAATATATGAAAAATAAACCCTCAGCCTTTTCAGCAGGTCTCACAAAATTATAAAAACACTTTTATGTTTAAGTCCTGTTCAAAAATGTAGTCGAGAAAGTACAGATGCCACTCCACTTATCCTATGTGGTTGTCAACAGTAGCAGCTTTTGCGAATAAAGGCTTGGATACAATACTACTCAATTTTAAGTGGTAGAGTGTTTTGTCTTTCAGTTTTTGACAATTTCATCTGGTCACGTTTTATCTGATGTCTTCATGTCGACTCTGAAACGTGCTGACTCTTGCAGAGGAATGCATAGGCTCAGTTTTAAAGCCTTTACAGCGAGTGTAAAATAAGATGCTGTGTTCCTCTGGCCTTGGGGAGAGGAAGAGTTCAGGCTGTGAGCAAAGACCTTCAGTCCATTGTAGGAAGTAGGAACAAAACTATAAGAACAAAATACAACTTCCAAAGCTACTGACAGAAGTTTAGAATGTCAAGGTACAGTATTTTTTTAGTCCTGGTTTGGATGTCATTTAGTCTTTTTTTTCCCCCATCCTTGTTTGGTCCTGGTTTAGTCATGGTCCTGGTTTAGTCACGCAATGTATATAACTTAACATTATTTACAACATTATTTTTAGTAGTTAAAGTCCCAAAGTGCATCTTTTAATAATTGTTTCTCTTTTATAGGCAAAACGCTAAATAAGTATTAAATGTATTTTTGATTAAGAAGGAGCTTTCAATTTAGTTTTGTTTTTTACCCCATTTTTAGCCTTGGTTGAGTCCTGGTTAAGTCTTTGTTTAACTCTAGTTTAGCTCTAGTTTACTTTTAACCCAATTTTTAGTCTTGGTTTTTACTCCATTTTTAGGCCTGGTTGATTCCTGGTTTAGTGTTTGTTTAATCCTGGTTTAGTCTTGGTATTTACCCCATTTTTGCCTTGATAGTCCTGGTT
>KN496193.1:14052-37876 GCA_000787155.1 Scartelaos histophorus | reverse complement strand
GAGAGCGAGAGAGCGAGAGAGAGAGAATCCAAGAATTAAGGTACATAACGTGAAACTAAACCACGTCAGAAAAGTACCATAATGACTTTCAGGGGTTTCCGCTTCACACAGGAAGCTCCTTTGAAATCGGAAATATGGTACACATTTTTACTGAATACAATAGAAGTTAAAATAAATGCCTTTTGTTCTGAAAGAGTCTTGGACTGAAATTCATTTTAAAACCAGTCTGTGAAAATTCCACTATTTAACGGGTGCTTAATGTTTGTGTTGTTCACATTTTGACATTTTTTTTGACACATTTGTGTGTCTATATCTGCATTAGATTAAAGAATGCTGTACAATTTGGAGGCAAAAATTGCCTTTTGTAAAGGTTGAATGTGATATAACAGTTTCACTCTACAGTACTACAGTCATAGCTTACAGACTTTGTTTATACTTCTGCTTTAGTCTAAGTTTGAAAGGCAGAGAAGGTCATACAAAGGTCAGCTGTGGTACACACCAAGTGAACTTGGCTGAGATGGCTTCAAAGCAAATCGAGTATGAGGAATTAGGAATCAATAACTTCTTACAGCACAATGCCAGGAAGCAGTCAAGAGCTATAACACATCTGGAGGTATTTCTGAGTATGTGAGTATTTTTCTATGTTAAAACAAAACAGACCCACGACCATCTTGTTGTACATTTGATTTGCAGATCTGGACGCTACAGACCGGACATGCATCCAAGCCAACCGAGTTATCCAAATCACATTAATATTTTTGAAAACGTTGGTCACGTAGCAGGTTACAGACGATGCCCTGCAGTGTAGTACAACAGCAATGGTCATAGTCTGGTTGTATGTTTCATAAACTGAGGCAAATAGGAAAAAGCATAAACTCATATGGTCCTATTTGAAACTCATTTAAAAGGCTTTGATGTGACATGATAGAGAGCTTTGCTGGTTTTCTGGTTTGTGTCGAGAGATGTTCACGGCACTAACTTTGGCAATGTAGTGATTGTATTGAATGGCAGGTGGGAAAGGGATTCTTGACGGTCTCTTGTTGAAACAGGTTTCAACCAAGCACCTCCTTTGTAGTTGCTTATTGAAGTAAAACTGATGGGATTTTACTGTGTTATGATGTCATACTCCCAGATGGGTAGCTGTTTTTGCTATTGATTGCATGGTTTTGATATTCAAGATCCAGACGGAAAAGGTGCAAATCATTCTTTATGTTGTTAACTACACTCCAGTATTATAAGACTATAGATGGATTTGATGTCATTTAATATTCAATTGATTACATAGTTTGGTCAAAATAATGCCCAAAAATGAAAAATCATTAGTTTTAGTGATTAAGGTCCATGATCCAACCACTAACCAAAGTGAAAAACCTAACACCAACCATATGTATTCTCATCTCAAGGCCTGTCATGATAAATTAAATATAGTTGATAAATGATCATACTGAAACTCCCTAGAGCAGATTTAAATCACAAAAACCATTCCAAATCTACAGCATTGTTAAAAAATAATGAGTGCGATAAACAGCTAGCAGAATGAAGCACTTAAGTACTTAGGTTGCATCTGTAATTAGTCATAGAAGTTGCTAATTCAATATTTTACATCTTAAATCTTACCATACACCCAAAAAATAACCACAAATCTCCCAGTAGTGCAGAGAAAAATCACACGATAAATACTGACTGCTAAAAATATGGTTCCAGCTTTCATATATTGAGTCGATATAATGATTATCACGACTACTTGTCTCCCATCTCTATAGATCTAGAATCTAGACATAAAACACACATCAAATACATATTAAAACAAATAAGTCATGTAAAATTAAAAGTACAACTAAAAAGTATAATAAATTCACATGTATACACTTTTTCAAATAGATGATATAGATGAAAGAGAAATAAGTTTGGGCTGTTGACAATTTGAATAAATCAAAAATGAATTAATATCAGACCGCAGAAATTAGTTCAAGTTAAAATGTGACTCACTTGGCATCCACAATATCGTAGAGGTTCTTGAGGAAGTCCGAGTCCAGGTGGTTGTGCTCGGCGGTCAGTGTGTGGAAGTAAACCATCACGTACTCCTTTGCTGTGATGTGGTCCATGACGTGGATGAAGTAGAGTAAGGCCTATGCACATACACAATACAATACAATATATAAACATTATATAAAGTCTATATAAACAGGAACACTATGGAACTTTTATGGTGGAGTCCTTTATCTGCTTGTTTCCATGGAGAATTGATTTACCTTCTCAATGTCTATGAGATTCACTGGGATGTTTCGTCCAACCAAGACCATGACTGTCCTGCCGCAGAGATCCACACCTGAGACACACATAAGGCTCAAGTCAAAAACAGACAGAAATGTGACAAATTATACAAAAAAAAGGACTTTGGAAGAAATTCTCCTAGATAAAATATACTTGTGGGGGTAAGTGAGGCATGGAAAAAAATGCATTATTTATCATACTTTTAAAATGTAAATGGTTTCTGAACATGAGATGGTAGTAAGTGAAAGTATGTGACTAGATTCCACCTCTGCTCAACAGGTTTAATACATGAATGATGATTACATGTTTTTCCTTGTATTGACTGGTCACAATAATCAACTGTAATATTCTAATTTTAAAAAGGCTTTCATTATCATCTTCTTAAAAATAAATGCGAATTCCCCCGTAGTCTGAACCACATACTTTTACTGACAGGTCTTTTTGCTTGAGAGGTCTGCAGCCAGTCCTAAGATGATAACTGACTTGAAATGCATCTCGATTTGATTAAAATGCGATTAGTTGCACCGCCCTGTCAGTACGAGTCCCTTTTTGAATGCAACACTACAATGTCCCATGATGAGACTTGGAGCCACATCTCCAGAGTGTGTGTTGATCTGTATTTTCTGTTTGTTTTCTGAGGGACATGTGAGATTCTTCTGAAGGCTGTGCTTTGTTTTAATGCTATCCTCTGAGTCCAAGTCGTGGTTTTGGATTCTACTTTTGTCCTCGCTCAAAAATTCAAGTCTGTCAGTTCTGTAGCAGAACTATGAACAGAAACAGGCTGAGATAACAACCCATCACTTACATCATTCCTTATACAATAGTGTTTTTTATTTAGCCACTGGTTTAAAAGTTGTGAGGAGTTTAGAGAAGCCATAAAGTAGAAGTTAAATTTGACATAAATCACTAAAATATTAGCCATAATAATCTCACAAAGAGAGCTTTCCAAAAGTGTTACATAAACATAAAATTGAAAACTACAGTATCTGACATGTGAAAGGTTATCTGAGGTCATGACATGGGAACTCAAACATGCTCTCAACTCCTCTGTGACCCGCACAGGCACAATCCACTTGGCAACACTGCCACTTAGTGGCTAAAAGAATGAATTACTTAAATGAAAAATAAAGGAAAAATAAAGTTTTTTAATTTACTTTACCCTTAAAAATATATTACAGATTTTGTAAAGCTTTGTAAAAAAAGAGTTTGCACCCTTACTGCCCACTCCTCGTACCAGTTTGATATAAGGCTTTTAGGGCAGCAATGTCTGACAGATCTTCTGCTCGTGCTCGACACAACCAACGATTGTAACTGAAATAAAAATAAAAATATTGAAATATTGAATAAATTGAATGAACATAATGTAATGATATGTCCATACTTCCTCTGGTGCTGTTTCTGTGCAGCTGCCTCAGACATCTGGCCCTGAAGGATGAGTTTTCGCTGTTTGTCGACATCACCCTCCATCCGAGCAAATGCGTGGGTCCCCACCTGCCCCAAGTCCACCTCCAGGCTCTCATCACCATCCTCAGAGTCCTCTGTGCAGTTCCCAGGCAAGAAAGAAAACTCAAGTCAGACTCAATCAGACATGACAGCGCTGCAAGTGCTAAAGTAAGACAGTCATTATGACATAGGTATATTAATGATATTACAAAAATTACAAGTAATTACATTTACAGAAAGAAGAAATGTTGAGGCAACAATCATATGCATTAGCTTGCGCATCTTGAGTAAATACACACACATACATACATACAATACACATGTTTTGTTTCAATTTGTTTCTCTATCTCCATATGGATCAGTGAGATGTGTGCTTTGTTTTTATCTGCATTCAAACAGCATGTGCATTGACCCATCCTTTCTTTTCCTTATGTAAAAAGTTTGTTTGGTTTGGATCAGTCTAAGAAGCCACATATCACGCCTTTGAAGCCTCAGGCCAGAAAACAGCCAGCCAGAGGTCCCTGAGGGCAACACGCTCCACTGCAAATAAAATAGTCCAACTCTGCTTGGTGTGACTTCAAAACCCCCAAATTATCAATAGAATAAATGCTACAAAAATACAGGATTCATTTAAAGAGCACTTTGAAGCTTTTCTGTTAGGGGTTTGCCACGTGCTTGTTTCCAAAAAGATGTTATTACTTTGCCTAGAATTTTCCATTGTTTGGCATTACACTTCTTAAACTTAAACCATCTTGCATTTACAGGCATTTGTGTGAAAGCAGATTGACCAGTCTGTTCACTGTTACACAAAAGATCCAAATGTACATGACAGCCTGTTTAATTATTGTATTTATTTATAGTTTTACAAAGAGATGATGGGAACTAGTAAAGTTACACAACTAGGTAAAATATGGCATAACAAAGTACTTTTTTAAAATAATGCTCTTATGCCCTTTGAATACTTTGAATACCGCATTTGTCAAAATAATTAACAAAATTCAGTGTTTAGAGAAAATTGTGGAACGGCAAGAGAAAAACTTGCAGTTCTTGTAGCTTGACTAGATGGAGTCAAAATTTTATCTGGCGTATAACATATCATTTTTGTAAATCTTTTTCTTTAAATATTGAATATTAAATGTGCTGCAAAATATCAGTAACACTCAAACTGATCTAAAAAAAAGTGTGGAACTAGAGTGTCCCCATTGACCAGAAGTTGGTGCCACCATTATCATTCCAGCTGCATGATTTTGCAAAGAGCTGCCAATCTCAACATCATACAGGTTCTATACAGACTACAAAGCTGTAAGCCACCCAGAGAAAGGCTGCATTGTTGACATGTTGGCGTACACAACATAACCATTAATTAATCATAGGACTTGTCTTTCAAGATACCCAAAGCACTTTACAGTGTATTATTCACCCAGTCTTGGTGGTCCTAAGCTACTATTGCAGTTGCCCTGGGCAGACTGTTGGAAGCGAGGCTGCCAATCTGTGCCATTGGACACACAGACCACATTCATGCTAGGCAATGTGAGTGAAATGTGGGTGAAGTGTGGGTGAAGTGTCGTGCCTAAGAACACAACAACAGTGTTTGCCACAGGCAGCCACTGTAGCACCTGGCATTCATAGCAGTCTCAAACCAAGTACTAACCAGCTGGTATTGAACACAACACACAAATTAAACCAACTTTAGATTATATTTTATCATTTTTCTTCATTGGAATAAGTGTGTACCTTCTAAAGTGCCTGGTTTCTCTGCGATTCGGATCTGCCTCTCTGGTACGACAGGTTCACCTTCTGAGTTGCCAATGTCGGCGGGAATCAGGGGCAGAAAGACCCTCTCCTCGTCTTCAGAGCGCGGGTAGTACAAGGGCAGCAACTTTCTGTACACTGCCTACACAAAAGCACCGAGCAGACAAAAATGTGCTGAGAATATGCAGATTTTGTTTCAAATGGAACACAAGAAAAAATATTTCTGCTGGAAGTCCTCAGAGCCGGGCTCAAACACTTGGGTGATCTTTCTCTGACACTGACCCCTGACTCTGGAACAAACTGCCCCCTTCATGCTTTGCACCATCATAGACTTTGGCCTCTTTAAATCCAGGCTCAAAACATATCTTTTCAGACTGTTTTTAACACTCAGAAATGCAGGGACACTTTGCACAATATGTTTATTTTTTGGCATGTTTTTATACTATTGATTGATTAGTGTAGAAAGCACTTTGTGCACCTTAAGTGTGCTGCAGGGCTCTGTAAATGCAGATTGAGTGATTTAATGAATTACATCTGTTGTTCCACAAAGCATCGCCTGAATATAATAATAACACTCAAGAATATAAAATTGTGATTAAAACACTGTCAGTTTGAATTGGGCATGCTCAACTATAATTATTTGTAGAGCTGATATTAATCTCGTCTGGCAGTAAAATTTGCATAGATATTGAAATAAGGAGAATTAGAGAAGAATGATGAGAGATTTGAAGAATATAGTGAACCAAACTTGTACTAACCTCCTCAGACTCTGAAACAGCAAATACCACAGTCTCAATACTGTTTCCATGGTTCTCCAGAAACCTCCGTACTGTCCCTAAAACAGAATAAAACACACAATAATGTCATGCAACAATGTACAAGTAACACAGATTACATAATATTATATTATTATGACATTTTAGTTTTAGTGTGTTCTTGCAACAAAGTTCCAGTAATCTTTTCCTTTTGCTCGACGTGACCGATTTGTTCAAAAATACTTTCCGAGTGAATGTAATGAAAATATTGTTCTAGTTAAAACAAGGTGATTTCAAGTTCAAAGATGACCTAATAGGATGTTAACAAAAAACCCAGATGTACTAAAATATGATTATCTTACGTTAACATAATACAAACAGGCAATTTATTTTGACTTAAACCTAAAATCAGGAACACAGTGTCTCTGTTTGTCAAATAATAAGTTTATTTGATTAGATGACAGTCATTTGTCAATTGTCATGTGATTTGGCAATCAAGCACCAAACTAGGGGCAGGCATTGGGGACATGCTTCATTACGATTAATCCAGTGTGGGGAATGAGCTCATGAAACATGTTTAAATAAATAGAAAACCCATCAGGATTTTGGGATGGAAATTCTACATTAATGTGATACATTAGTGCCAATATCAGTAGTGAAGGATATGTATTTGGCCATAGTTGCCCCTGTCAGTGTGTGCTCATGTGTCAACCACAGTTTGTCCTCGGAGCAGTTCATTTATGTCTGAAATAAAATCTACATCAAGCCATTCCTGATAGGTATGTGTTCCATATATCTGTCGGTATATAGCAAGCATTACAGGTCAGTGAGTTTATATGAGGCAGAGATTAGGTCTGAATGTGTGTTTGAATGGAGCACTTACTCAGAGCTATGTGCGTCGCATCCTCCAGAGGGTAACCTCTTTTGGTTGTACTGACCACACAAAAACCTACAGATGTCATGGACTGCTCACTGTACAAAATAATACAAGAATTCAAATACATACAGTACATTGTAAATAGTTTTGAAATGTTTCTTGCAAATAAAGCTTATGTGATCAATGAATTAGGGTTTGTCTTTATTTATTACATCTATCAAAGACATGTTTACTCTGGGTAATATTGTTCTTAAACTAAAGTTGGTTTTGATGTTAACAAAACTCATGTGTGACCCAGAAATTATGGCATTTTATTTAAATTCTACTGAGAAAGCCTGCTGTGGTTTGGTTACTTTCACCTGTCAGGGAAATGTTGTTGATCTAAGTAAATTTTATCTGCAAAACACATGTAGATAAAATCTGCTTTGTTTTGATCACGTATGTCCTAAACTATACTGCTTTGGGAATGACAGGACATAAGAAGATGTCCTCTTACGCAGCCAGTTGCATGATGTTCCTATAGCAGCTGTACAGAGAGCTCTCGGCTGCTGTCCTGTATCTGGCCTTGTACTTAGGCCCCACTGTGTGAATGATGAAGCGCGCTGCCAGGTTAAAGCCTTTGGTGAGTTTGGCTTCTCCTGTCCGGCATCCTGAAAACACATTTAACACCGTGTCTAGATACATCTTTTTTTCAATATTTCACTGATTTTTTAAATATATCATGCATCTTTTTGCTTATGATGATAGCAGTAATAATGATGTGTATTAGACCTAAGGATTTAAAATCACTATGTAACTTTTTTGGTTTAGAGTTTGCCACTTGCTTGTCTCCACGGTGAACTCTCCACTCGTTAAAGATTTGACTTGAATGTTCCATAGTAACTTACAGAGACAAGCAGGCCAACGATACAAGTGAAATCTGCGGGGAGGTAACCCAGCTCACAGTTTGAATACATACTTTTCAAGACATTGTTTAGCTACAAAACACGTAACACGTTTAACTGATTTAGATGTTTAATGCCATATTGTAGAACATTTCAGGCAAAGCAAAAAAGTTACAGGATGCACAGTTAAAATTAATTGTCAGTATTTTAATTCACTATAAAGACACATCTGTGGATTTATTTGTTGTTTACCTTTGAGTTTGAAAAGTTCCTCTCTCAGCTCTGGTCCTGCCAAATGGTGGATCATGTCGGATACTGGGTTCTTGTCACTTAGAGATTCGTTGCTGGTGTTCACGATGGCTGTGCAGTTTAACAAGGCCACATCTCCAACACTAAAGAGGCAAAATACAATAAAACAAGCTTTAAGCTTTTCACAGTAGCTGAACACAAAATTGAGCCAGATTGATGACATTGCTAGTCACTGCGAGGCTGAAGATGACTGGAATTCCAAGTTGCACGTAGCTAGTGAACTGGTTTTTGTTTTTATCTTTCAATCTGATCTTATTTTACAGTAAAACATTGTAGGTGAAATGGATGTCTATCTTGTCTAAACACAAAATCATTGTCAGAAGGCCAGAATTTTCCATGAATCACTGCTGGAAAACTGCAAGAGTTAGTTGAGCCCCAGGGAAGGTAATAAACAAATTTGATCCATTGTCTCATTTGCACTGTCTTACTATAAAACCAAGCAGTGGAAATGGTACAAGTTAACTGCACTTCCCTAGTTATTCATCAGTTTCAGCTTCCTGTTATAGGCGTTATTTTGAGGACTTTTGACCATTCAAAAGAAAGAATGTCCTATTTCTTTTTCTGTTCCTTATGCTGAAACCCACAGATAGCCCCTACAACCTTACAATCACTATTGGACCTCAGCGGTTGCTAAATGGACCACACACATTTACAGTAAATCAAAGAGTGCCTGGAAGGTTAGCATTAGCCCAAATACTTTAACCGTACTTTATTGATTGAGCAAAGTTGTTTTATCACTCCCAGCCTTTTCTGCACATTTGGAAAGAACAATGAGGAACTGCACGAGCATGTGTTGAAAGCATTTGGTCACAAGACTGATCCTGCCTCCAGAATCTAAACGTGTTTTACTTCACCCCTAAAAGATCACAGGCCAAAGCTAACAGGGCTAGCTCAAAATAACAGTCTCTCAAGCATATTTTGGCAATCCTGAGCACATAGAAGAAAGACTCTAATATTCACTATAATTCGGAAAATCTAGTGTAAATAGTGCACCACAGAACTATAAAAGAATCCTCAGTAACATAGTATCATTTATATAGTATCTTTTCACACACAAAGTTTGACTCTCATGATCAATTAATGGCAAAGTTTCACTGAATTAAAAGTACAGTATTAGCTGAGACAAATGAACTAATAAATACTTTGACAGAACAATAATAAATGATAAGTTAGATAAACACATATGGTTTAACTTTCAGGCCAAAATATCACTCAGTCTCCTCATGGCTCACAGGAGGGCTGCAAACTTCAAAAATGGTAACCAGAAAATCAATTAATTAGCTTCTGTTCTAACTAATATGTGCCATCATTCAGCCAAAAATAAACTGTTAAGTGATAATATGTCTGTGGGTTTACTTTTAACACAATATAAGTAATAATATTATATTACAATTTCTGTTTGATTGTCCTTCGTGAAAGTCACAATAGTTTAATAGCCCAAGCTGAATACAGTATGTGCTACTGCTTTTAAGCCCGAGAGCCCTGGGGCAGTAGAATGTGAGCACTGAACATTCTGCAGAAACAGGACATTTACACAGAACTGCAGCAGCCGGTCATGTGCTCAGTCACAATGAGGATTTAAGAAGAGATCAGAACTCTGCTCCATCTGAACTTGAAGTCAAACACAGTGAAGGCCAGTGCTGCTTACACACACATGCGAATCTTAGGGCTGTAAATAGCACCAACATGCCACATGCTATTTGTTGCCCACTCAACTCTACAGTATCAAAAAGAATTAAAAGAAAAAAAGGAAATTGCTCAAATTTAACTTGCAATGTATAATTAAAGCAATAAAAGCAACAAGGAATTAAAAAGTCTTTGTGTTGGTTTAATATCATGATGATTGAAAAGGTTACCATCAGAAGACTACCATAATAAAAAAAGACAAATCCAAAAGTAGATGAAAAAGGCTTGCTTATGTTATAATCCTGTGTAATTTGAACTGTACAGCTATGCACTTATAGGGGGCAATTGATAGAGCATTATATACATTATCAGCAATTAAGTAAATTCAATTAGACTTACTGGAGGATAATCTTGCGGTTGATTTCGGGAGTGAAGGGGAACGGTGAGGGGAAAGCCTGTTGACTGTCCAGGCTGTTGCTGTGGTGTTGAATAAACTGCTGGTCATTCTCATCGATCTGCTGCTGCCATGTTGGGAGGGTCTGAACGTCCACAAACTGGGACCGAGCTCCTAAGGGGTCCATCTCCCACCCTCACACCAACTCTACAACACTAGAAACAAATACAAGATCATAACTCACCTCTTTTGCTCTAATTAAATATATATGTTATACAGACATGCAAAATCTGATAAAGATAGATAGATGAGCGTGATATAATTGAAAACATTAGTCCTACACTGCCAAAAAGCTTGGCCAAAATCAGAAAATGACTTAAAAGGAGTGAAATGACCTGTCCATGCAGCAAGATTATTTTAAGATAACTTGTCAAGTAAAATTAACTACCTCTAGACTAGAATTAAGCAGTCTCTGAACTAGTAAGCAGGTAATAAATCTGAAAACAACATGAATAACCTGATATAAATTTTAAATCTTGGCCAGATCAGAGGCATTTGCAGTGTATAGCAGTTAATCAATATACCCCCTGTAATGAGAGACTACCAAGAGAACAGAGAGATCAAATATGAAATAAGTTTGCAGAACATATTGATCCATAATGATTTGGCAAATAAGATAAAACATGAACCCCCTAATACCTCTGAAACAGGCTGGGCTTTTTATTTAATTGCTGCTTTATAGTAGCCAAGGCTTTGTACATGTTATGCAAGCACCTGTTACACTTTTTTTTAGCAAATTAATTGTAGAAGCAATAAGACTCCACCATTATAGACAGTAAGTGCAGTCTTGTATTTGTTAGGTGGAATTTCAGTATGCTTAATTAATACTCTATCCAGATGAAATGGAATTTTTTGGATAATACTTAATAGGCCCGAGTCACTTAAATGCCACGCAAAATTACCATAACAAATCTAGTACATTACAATAGTTTTACAGTACCTACCAGCCTGAGGTGATGCTTTCGTAAAAAATAGGAAATAAATAAGAAATTTAGTCACGACAGTTTTCAGATTAGAGTGTTTGTATCACGCCACGTTGCTCACATTATAAATTATAAATCCATCACCAAAAAGAACAAGATATGAGTTTAAATCTGCTACACTAACAAGGGAGACAAATTAGCCGTCATGCTAGCTGAGAGCTGCTGTAGTGTCAAGCTACAACAACAACAACGACCTGTGACAAAAGAGTCAAACTTTTCAAAATAAAGCCAAACTGACTTCATCTTGGTCGACTTGTGGTTTCCTAATTTATTGACTATAAATACTGATTAGAAAGTTTGGGCAAATTGGTGAATAATGCATCGTTGTATGAAATGAACGAGATTAACCGAAGCATTATATCAAATACTGTGATTAGACTGCCATTATGAAGATGAAAATACAGTAGAACGTTCATATTTTGCAGATTGTTCAAAGCACCAAAGACTTATAATAAACTATACTACACATCTGATGAAATATAAATACAACGCATTGACTGAATATTATGACAGCCCCTCAGGTTTATTCTTATTTTACTAATAACAGGTTATACAACTAAATAATTGCAATGTTTAGTAACGATATTCTTTTTTGCTTTGGCGTGTGTCTGAATTTCCTCTGAGTTTACATTGACAGCAACTTGACATGTCTCCCAAGAATCCAGTCAGCTGACCACTCAACACTTCCGCTCGAAATTATGCAATTCACATTCTGACTACGTACACACTTACACTTTAGCACACTCTTGTCGCTGACTGCATCCATTTATTATTTGCAATAAGCAGTAGGTTTTAAAACTTTTTGGCAGGGGCTGCACCTGCCTGTCCACCCCCGGTCATGTTTTTCAGTGTACAAGACAAAAGCAGTTGAAAATATCTTTTAACATTATTAACAAAATCCAGAGCCAAAACACGGTGTTGTGGAAACCTGAATAAAAAGCAAAGCTTATTTTCCAATAAAGTATAGGTGAACAAAGTAGGCTAAGGCTACTTGTGTTCTGTAACGGGATGTGCTGATATTCATATGCTGCTCGGTAATCGATTGGTTATGTCTGGGAGCCTTATCAGGAATCACAACACGACAGGCTAGCCACTCCACCAAAGAGGTAAAATATCATAGAAACATGTATATGATTATATTATTAGGCACAGGATCGTAGCTTTAAACTTGTTATAAAACAATTTTATACTTTAGCTTATGATATTTTCAATTTTAGACTCTAAAATCGTCCCAGACTCTCAACACGTGTGTCCAGCGGCTGCCGCTGTGTTTGCTCGATATTTTGTTCAGACATGAGCTGGAGGGGCGGTGTTAAGATCCTCACAACTACAACTACGAGAAGTCACTTAACTCCGTCGCTTCGGGTTGTCCATTGTGTAAAAATAAGCAAACCCTGATAGCTTTCTGCTAATCTTAAACGTGCTCATAGTTTTAATTCAGTACTTAGCTGGAGCAATGTATCAAACATTACTTCTAATATTAATAATATTACTACAATGTTGCAATGATTCTATGTGGTGCTACCTGTGATTTTATTTTTTTTTTTACATTGGTGATTTTTACCTCTGATATTGGTTCCATGCTATTCTTTTTATTCTAAATGTTACAAATTACTACTGACTAGTGAATTACATTTTTCCACAGTATAGTGGGGACAAAATCGTTCATGTCTATCTTATTATTGTATTGTTATTACTGTTTTATAACACAGAGCCACATATATTTGTACCTTACACATCTTGTTTTTAACAGTTTCAGGAAGTGTGACAGTGAGACTGCTGGTCATGGGTTTGACCAAGCAGTACCTGCGCTATGTGCCCAGTGCTGTGTTTGGAGTGATTGGCAGTCAGAAGGCCAACATAGCCTATGTGACTCAGCGTGGAGGAGAGAAGGGACGGTATGTTGCTGTGGCTGCATGCGAACATGTTTTCATTTGGGACGTGCGAAAAGGGGAAAAGGTGAGACTGATTTTCAAGTGATTTTGCAAAACCCCTGGGTTAATCTAAAGTTAGTACTTTTTGTGTGTTTGCATAGGTCCTGATTTTACAGGGACAGAAACATGAGGTAACTTTTCTGTGCCCGTCTCCTGATGGTGTACACATCGCTGTGGGATATGAAGATGGGGCTGTGAGGATTTTCAGTTTACTGAATGGAGAGAGTAATGTCTCTTTCAATGGACACAAGTCTGCTGTGACTGTCATACATTATGACACACTGGGAGCACGGCTAGTCACTGGCTCCAAGGTCAGTCTGTAATATTAGATCTACACATAAATAATATCTTCCACATATTTCATTCTACAAATATAGTAATCAACAACAATTTGAAATATATTTGCCGTGTAACCACATTACTTGTCTGTATGTACTACAACTTTAAACAGGACACAGATGTAATCATTTGGGACATCATTAACGAGTGTGGCTTGTACAGACTGAAAGGACACAAAGATGTCATCACTCAGGCTTTATTACTCAAGAAGAACCTCCTTGTCACCAGGTGCGGTAGAGATGAACATTATTCAATGTGATTTATTAGAACATTTTAAATCGATATAAGAACATCTATTTATAAAATGGATATAAAATCTTCTGTTGTTTAATTATTTTACAGCTCTAAGGACAGCTTTGTTAAATGGTGGGACTTGGATACGCAGCATTGCTTCAAGACCATGGTTGGACATCGTAGTGAGGTAGGTAGCTAATTATTTAAGACAAAATATTCCTAAGGCATTTAGGGCATATGTCTGTATAAAGGGTATATGGTCTCTTTTAACCCATTCCTGTATTCTTGTATTCGTTCTTTATAATCAACAACAATGTAAATTGTGTAACCTTTATTCTGAGAAAGTAATTGGATTTCATCATTCCCCATAGATCAAGGCTGCCTTGATCTAATTTTATTAGGTTTGTGATTAAATCACTTAAGCCTCAAAGTAGCTTCTCAGTAGCAGTTCTAGGATTACAGTTCTAGAAGTTCTTGAATATTCCACATGTTTCTATAGTTGCACACAGTAGGTCACCAGTGAATCTAAGGCAGACCAATTAATGCAGAGAATTACAACAATTACAACTGTTTTTATCACTGAAACTATTTGTTTCAAGAAATGGCTGATAAATATAACTTTAACAGCTTTTTACTATTATTAAAATTAGACATAAAAATGTTTGTCAGCTCTAAAGTATAAATCTAATGTGAGTTTTGTCTTAGGTGTGGGGCATGGTGCTGCTGAATCACCAGAGCCGACTGCTGACAGGTTCAGCCGACAGTGAGCTGCGAGCCTGGGACATCAGCTACTTGCAGGAGGTGAGAGCCCAGGGTCTGATTAAGAACAATATATAATGTGTTGGTTTTTTTAACATCAAGCATTGAATAACCCCAAATCATCACACATTTCAATTTAATAACATGTCCTGTAAAATTGCCATGAATATTGCTGCTAGTAATTAATCTGAGATATATTGAAACATCTATTACCAGTTTTCATTTTTTCAGGAACTCCTGTTTTAGCCATTGGCATTTCTTTTAGTTTGAATAAATCTTATATAATTAAACTTACATAATGAATATGTTTGATGTATTGTGTTTATAGGAAAGAGCAGAGGGAGAACCTGAGGTAAAGAAGGGAAAAACAGTGGTCAAGGTTGAGGATGAAGAGGGAGATGAAGAACTGGATGAGAATACTGAAGAGGTAATGAATAATTAAATTTACCCTGAGATACTTGTCTATATATTAATTATGTTTTAGAATGACTGCTAAATATCTGAAATTATAATTTACTTGTGATCTAGTAGAGATTGTTCTACTATGGGGCTTGATTCTGTATTATGTGTCTTTTTAAATCATTGTCCATTGCTTTAAACTGTTTCTGAACTTTCTTGCACAGCGTATTTTGAGTTGCAAGAAGGCGGGCTCCATCCTGAGAGAAGCCAGAGACCGTGTTGTGTCCATGACAACAGACAACAGGGCCAGAGTCATTGCCTGCCATGTGAGTGTGAAATAACGCTCCATGCTTTCAGTGAACATTGAACAGTGAAAAGTGAACAATCAAATCTGTTTAACGCATAACAATGAAGATCGGAATAAATAGTACACCTCTGGATCGAATTAAGGTTTCACTCCACATGTGTAAAACCTGAACTGGATGAAAACAAGGGGAAATTGATTGTATTCAGAGCCAGGAGTGACGTCGAGTTGCATAGTGGAAAAGACAGATGAAGGATCTGTGGAAACCAAATGAAAATCTGTTTAAAATCTTCCACATTTGTGTTTGTAAGGGCTCCGGTTTAGTTTTCACTGTTTTATTATAGCAACAAGCTGGTGTAGACAGAGATCTGCCAGAGTGGGAATGTATTCTGTGTACAAAGCGGAGGTTCTAGATTTTTTTCCTTTCCCCCCCTACATTTAATTTATTAATTTGAGATTTCAAATATACTTTTATATTAATTTCCAAATTTCTGTTTATTTCAAGGGCAATGATGCAGTTCTGGAGATCTTCACTGTGCTTTCACAAGAGGAAATACAGAAGAAAATGTCAAAGAAGTTGAAAAAGGCCAAAAAGAAAGCAGCCAAGTATATAAAATATTAGTTAATTCCGATTAAATACTTTATCTCATCAATCTTATCAATCTCATATTATACCTAATGTTGTTCTGTGGCTCCCCCTGGTGCAGGGCTCAGGAAGATGCAACTGAGGAGGCAGCAGAGCCAGTTGTGGAGCAGGAATTGAAGGATGAAATTATTAGATTCACCAACCTAAAGGCCTCATCCAAAATCAGGTTTGTGCCATGTTTATTAGTTTTTAGGTTGGTCATATAAATATGTGATTAATAATGATACAAACTATACAAATGTCAGCAATAATTTGTTGAAATGAATGGTTGTAGATGGGTGGACTGCCTGTCATGTGCTGGTGGTGAGCTGAAGGTGGCGCTGCTGCTGCAAAACAACACCATTGAGACGTACAGCCTGAAGACAACAGACAAAATCCCCACAGCCAATAAGACTGCCCGGCTCACTCTGGGGGGGCACCGCACTGATGTCCGCACACTGGCCTTCAGCTCGGACAACCTGGCCATCCTCTCTGCATCCGGGGACACTGTGAAAGTGTGGAACAGGTAAAAGGCGTAATGACCACTACTTAGAATATGTCTCTACCAGGGTCAATTTTGCCGACTGAACTAACTAGAGTTTGTCAGTTTTATAGTTTTGCTCACTATAATGAAATGCAAATTAAATAAAAAATTATCTGAATGAGTAAGACTATGTATAAAATTACAAACATATCAGAAAAACGATTACTGATTTATGTAAGGTGACATTTTGGGTGACTAAATACAAAAATATGTATTTGACTAAAACTAAAAATCATTTTAGCTAGAAGACTTAAACTTCTTTAAAATTCTAAAACATTTCTTGTTAAAATTGATTTAGCTCTCAATAATGTATCTAACTGTCTAATATGAACTATGCTTTTGTCAGGTCGACACTACAGGTGATTCGGACTATGTCCTGTGAATATGCACTGTGCTCACTGTTTGTGCCTGGAGACAGACAGATTATACTGGGAACAAAGGTATCATTTTGCAAAATGTATTTGCTGTAATATATAATTGGATACCTACTTTTTTTAAACTGTTACACGTTTGTGTTGACAGAGTGGAAAGCTGCAGATCTTTGAATTAGCTTCAGGAAGCCTTTTAGAAACTGTAGATGCTCATGACGGGGCCTTGTGGTCCGTTTGTTTAGCCCCTGATCAGGTAAATCTGTTTGTTGAAATTTGCAAAATAATATGAGAAAACTGTAAATATCGATTGTTTTGTCATTTGTAGAGAGGTATTGTAACAGGAGGGGCAGACAAGACTGTAAAGTTTTGGGACTTTGAACTGATGAAGGATGAGGGGACAGCACAGAAGTAAGTGCACATTTTTAAGTGCCAATTTCAAACCATTTGTTACAAGACTGAAAGACATTGTTATTTCTTTCCTGTATGTGACTTTAGCATTAAAAAATAAAATTGTTTTTGCAGGAGACTGACATTGAATCACTCTCGCACTCTGCAGCTGGAGGAAGATGTTCTCTGTGTTAAATTTTCTCCAGATCACAGACTTTTGGCTGTTTCTCTGTTGGACTGCACCGTCAAGATTTTCTACACAGACACTCTCAAGGTGCAGAGAAATACATTTAAGTAATGTGGGCAAAATTTTATTAAACCAATAATTTTGTCTTGATAATGATATTCCGGTAATATTTAAGCATTGCATTAGGGATGTGCTTCCGTCACTTTTTAGGCCTTTTTTTATAGTTTTAATTAAGCATGATATACTCCATATTTTAATGTTGCACGGTTTCAAAACAACATTTCCAATATTGTCTCTGAAATATCTCCCACCTCTACCATGCGTCCCTTGAAACTGAGCTGTGATCTGTTTTGTCTGTTTAGTTCTTCCTCTCTCTTTATGGTCACAAACTTCCTGTTTTGTGTCTGGACATTTCACACGTGAGTAATGAGCAATTTAAATCACTACATGAAAATGAAAATCTGACAAATTTATTATGTACAGGTGTTTTAAGCTGTTTTGTTGTGGGTTTTGTTTTGTTTCAGGACAGTACGATCATTGCCACAGGTTCTGCTGATAGAAATGTCAAGATTTGGGGTCTAGATTTTGGAGACTGTCATCGCTCCATGTTTGCTCATGATGACAGGTAACAGCGTTCACTTGAAGTACTGAATAACAAAATAATACAATTTGAAGAGGTTGTCATTATTTACACTATTTAAAACATTTTTGAATGTATTATTTCATATTATTTCCTGTTTCTACAGTGTAATGTTCCTCCAGTTTGTCCCCAAGACTCATCTCTTCTTCACAGCAGGAAAAGATAAGAAAATCAAACAGTGGGATGCAGACAAGTTTGAGCACATTCAGACATTAGAGGTGATGACAGTAAATGCATATTTTAGATAGCATGTCATTGTGTCTGTTATCTCAAATGTAATATCTGTTTTTTATTTGTAATAGGGCCACCATAGAGAGGTGTGGTGTCTAACCATCAGCCCAAACGGTGACCACATTGTATCGTCTTCTCATGACAAGTCACTGCGACTCTGGGAGAGGACGAGGGAGCCCATCATCCTGGAGGAGGAGAGAGAGATTGTGAATACATTTTTTAAAATCACTTTTGACAACTTATTAAGAACGACTGTATATAATGTCATTAATGTTTCTTGTTGTGAAGGAGCGAGAGGCGGAGATAGAGGAGAGCATGGGTAAAGAAGATGCTCCTGTGGTAAGACACTTTTTATTATTGAAATTTCATCCTGCAAATATTTGTTAAACATTGTTACCCAGTGAGGTGTTTATGGCAAGTAAACCCTGTGTAGGATGAAGTTATTAAGGTGTTGTGCATGTATTAAACACATCATAATATATTTGTGAATAGGTGCCAGGGGAGACACCAGGAGAAGCTGCACCGGCTGGAAAGAAAACTGTAGAGACTGTGAAAGCTGTAAGTGTATTTCATTTGATTAATTTACTTACATTCATATTACATAATAACAATAGAAGAAATGTCCAGATCTCAACTGTGTGTTTTGTGCGCAGGCTGAAAGAATAATGGAGGCCTTAGAATTGTACAGAGAAGAAATGAGAAAGATGGAGGACCACAAGTTTGCCTGTCAACATGCCGGCAAAGAGGTAAAATGTTGAGACTAAAATACACCCAGGCGTGAGTTTTATTTTGTTGTTTCTTATTTTATGTGTTTTTTTTTTTTGTTTGTTTTTTTTTTTAGCTCCCTCCACCTAAGCCCAACATGATCCTGGTGGCATTTGGAAACATTTCAGTGAGTTTAATTTCTCATTTCTATGATAAGTATAGACAAAACCATTTTTAAAAATCTGTAATGTGTTTTACATTCACTTGCAGCCTGCCCAGTATGTTTTAGAAGTCATAAAGAAAGTTAGATCGAGGTAACAGGATATGAATTTCCTTTTCATTTTTAAGACACTGCATGCTAAATAACTGCACAGATTATACATTTTGCTTTGTTTTTGTATTTGTTCATTTCAGTGAACTGGAGATCTCTCTGCTCGTACTTCCATTCCCGTATGTCCCAGATCTACTGAAGCTGTTTAACGGTTACATCCAGCAGGGCCTGGAGGTGGAGCTAGTTTGCCGCTGCCTTTTCTTCCTATTAAAGTAAGTGAGATTGATTAAAATACACTTGTGACTGATTAAAGGTATTGAATAATGGTTTTGTACTTTTCTTGTAGAATCCATTTTGGGCAGATCTCCAGTAACCAGATGTTGCTGTCTGTTATTGACGAGTTACGGACCAATACACTTTCTAAAGTTCAAGAAATAAGAGTAAGTTGGATTGCTGTGGAATAGAATACAAATGACCTGATAATTTGTAATGTTTGAACACTTATGTAGCTCACAATCTCTTTCTAAGTAGTTTATCAAGGTTATATCCAAAGGGAGAAATTAAGATCCTTGTCATAGCGATTAACAATGTAAAACACATTATTACATCTTTTGAATTGGAAAAATGGCTACAAAATGTTGCATATAACAGGAAACTGAAACAGACTTTTGATGAATACTTGGAAAACAAGCTTGTTCTTAGGCCTGTTGTGATAATTACTTATACTTCAATACATGTTACTATAGATGGAACAATAATTTTTGAATAGTTTTTGAGGGTCAATGTTTATTGTGGATCCTTTTTCTTTTTACAAATGGGGAACGTCCTGTTATTTTTCTGTATAGTGATGAGGATTTGAAGATTTGAGCTGTAAATGAGTAAATGACTTATTAGAGATACAAACTTACTAATGTTTTTTTAAAATAATCAATTAGTTTCAATATTATTGTGTATCATCTATATTTTCTTCATCACATGGATCATAGCAGGCCTACTTGTACATGAATTTTCTTGTTTTGGTGGAATTACATTTTTTTTTATTTTATTTTGAACCATTGCTTTGATTTGTTTGAGATTTTAGGTTTTTTTTCTCATACTACTTTTGCTTGTATAAATCTGTCACAGGACATGATGGGCTTCAACCACGCAGTGCTCCTGTTTCTTCAGAGAGAAATTGAGAGTAAGGAGGACGTCATGTTTTTCGCCGATGCCACCGGTCGACTCAAGGAGAAGAAGAAGAGGAGGAGGAAGAAGATGAGGATGAAGAGAAAGAGCCATACTGACGATCGCTTGAATCAAAACTGGACTTTTCAAAACTTTTCAACTTTATTCTTTATTCCAGGAGTCTTGGTGGTTTTTGTAAGCTTTGACATCATTGTAACTCACGCTTCATTTCTCAAATAAACTGCGTCAGAGTTTTCACACAGTGCCTCAACTTTTATTTGAACTTCTAAAAACAAATAAATCTCCGCTGCCTTGCTCTCCAAAGCAGCCCCCAGCCTAAAACCTCACCTCTCATAAAAGGCATCCACATATTGAGTTAAATATAGTTACATATGCCGTAAAAGTCACTACAGGTTCCCCCACTATGATCATTTCATGGGGGAGGACACGTGTGATTTAAAACGTCTTTTCTGCTATAGGCCTGAAGGGAGTAGATCCAACTTGAAGCCAGCAAAAGTTAAATATGTTATGGGGTGGGGGGGCTGCCAGGGACCACCTGAACTCCAGACCACCTGGCAAAACCACCATTCATGTCAGGGTGATTCGATTGGACTTTATTGCACTGCTTGTAACTTGGTCATTATTTACAGGTTTAGATGTGGTCAGAGTAAAACTTGTGAGTAGAAGCATTTTACTATACCACAATCATAGTATTCACTCCTGTATTATAGTGTGTATGTGACCATTGATTTAATCTTAAAACCTGTGACATGCGTTCACACTCACTGCCTGTACTTTCCACTCTGTTTATTTCCTGACTGTGGGGTGCTGTGCAAGAATGAAGTGAACCCTTTAAAACACCTCAAGCCCTCTGTTCCTGTTTTAATCTCGTGAGCAAAAAACAAATTAACTGTATATTTACAAGGCTGTAAAAAATAACAGCCAGCAGCACTTTACAAGACCAGATTCCTTCGCAGGGCTGTAAATGTCACACCTACCAAAATTAAAAATTCTTACGGCCAGATCCAGCCCGCACTCAGAGTACAGGCTCTGAGTGTTTTCAACAGGCTGCAGTTTACTGGAAAAGGAGTGTAAAATCATTTTAGACTGACCGTCATTGAAATATTTATTTATTTATTTATTTATTATTTTGTTATTTCTGATTTACTCTCATCGTATCACATACTTTGTTTGCTTTGTTAAGCTTAGTTAATAAAATAATAGTCTAGCTCTGACTTGTGAGTCAGAGAATAAAAATGCCTGTAGATGGCAGCATTGTGTTTTCACACTGCCCCTCAGCCTGCCACCACAAAGCACAGTGTTGTAATATTCTCAGTATTAAAGTGTGTTGCTGCCACCTGCTGCAGTTCAGTTGATAATGGCAGAGACTGGGTGCTGTGGTGGCTCTGCTCCAGAGAACTGGCATACTGAGAGCGGGCAGCAATCTCACACTAATATCCACACATGGCATCAGCGGCACTGTCAGTGCTCGTGGGCTTAGGGCCAGAGGACACATTTTCCCACAGCTGCAGGAGAGCTACTCTGGTCCTGCTCAAGAAATCTCTCTAATACTCAACCTGTGGGACACAAAAGAGACCCACTGTCTACTAATTACTTATGTTAATTTGAATGTTAAATGTATGCTCATCATGTTTGAATTGAAATATGACATATCTGAAAACTCAAGTATTAAACATGCTCCAGAGTGTTCTTCAGAGTGTTCTTCAGAGTGTTCTTCAGAGTGTTCTTCAGAGTGCTCTATGCCTGTACAGTTACAGTATATTGACTTACAGTACTCTGGTCATTTTTGACCCAACACCTCCTCGTCCCTCATGAAGTCGGGCTGCAGGGATCTTTCCCTGAACAGATGCGGTGCCTCTCACAGTGTGTTATTTCACAGCCAGTATTTGCATTAGGTTTTGATGGACAGCAGATAGTGTTGCTGTATGTGGTCAGCACTGCTATAGTCTGTCATCATATGGGGTGCATGACATTAAATACGGCGGGTAGCTCCGCTCTGAGCTGTTGACTTGAGTTGGAGGTGTCTATGGCCCCTGAATGTGATCCGGGCTATAAATGAGTATGACCCATGCTTGAGATAGACATCGCTACAGTGACAGGCTTCTGTTACAGCTGCAGCCTCTCTGCTCTGGACATGAGTGAAGTAATATACAAGCCAACAGGTTACCTACATATATCAATAAATGCACTACAAGCTCTCTATAATCCTGTGCTCATTATACAGTCAAAGAT
This sequence comes from Scartelaos histophorus, assembly GCA_000787155.1. Taxonomy (NCBI): domain Eukaryota; kingdom Metazoa; phylum Chordata; class Actinopteri; order Gobiiformes; family Gobiidae; genus Scartelaos; species Scartelaos histophorus. The sequence continues at coordinate 15,172 of KN496193.1, read as the reverse complement.
GAATTATGTTTGAGCTGCATGTCAAGTTTCAACTCCAAATGATTCACTTCTCACTTCTATTGCCCTTAAGAGTTCTAGATGGCTAAAGTTTACTGGAATTGGGTTTAAGGCAGTGTTAACAACGACCAGTTTGCCTAAATGTACTGAATTTTGAAGTTAATAATTCTCCTTGAGGAGAAGTAGCTCGTACTAAAATATTAATGATAAATTAATTATAAAAAGTATTTTTTTAAATCTTGCCAAATTGTATTTTGTGATGTTTTTTAGATTTGTGGTGAGGCAAGTGTCAAAGCAGTTTGACAAGTGTAGCAAATAAAGAGGTGTTGATTTATTTATTAAACTGGCACAAGTCAAACAAATGAGTGAGAACCTTTAAATATGAACTAATATAAGCCTATATCGCTGCACTTGTCTCATGTGTTTTCCCAGAATTATTACAGTAAAAACATTCAGGTGACAAGTCCCATTCTCCTGACTTGACTGTCCCAGGAGCTGAAATACGACCTGACAGATTGGTCTAAACGGTTCCAGTTTTGTCCCATAGTCCCAGGAGCAACAGCCTGTAGCAGAACGTCCAGTCAAACCCGTGACTGATGAGGTGAAGGAGCAGGTGGAGGAGGCCAAAACACAGACTGACTCCTGACCTGAGCAACAGCAGCTACATTACACCTGTGAGTTTGCTGCCCCCATTCACCTCGTAAATCTATTTAATTTAGTCACAAAGGGTATTTATTGAAAGTAATGAAGGATTTAATGCTAATATTTTTGTGTGTTTTTAAAGAGCAACATTTTTCAAACAAGCAGAGCACAGGGCTATACAATGACCTTCATAGAGTATATTATAATAAATAGATGTAGTAGTAGAAAACACTGCTTTATTTTAGTGTGTATAGCTGGGATTTGTAGTTTTAGGTATTGAAGGTCACATGCTTGTAGCCAATTTGACTCATTTGCAAATTTTTACATGAATGTACATTTTGTTTTTTTAGGTTTCAATTCTGTTAAAGTCGTGGCTGCACATGCCGAGGGAGGTCGACAGCTCAACTATCATCGAGCCGGAAGAAAAGCCATTTTTCCTGCTTCCCCTGCACCAAGGTTATCTCTCCAGAAGGACACACAC
>KN496193.1:3686-13979 GCA_000787155.1 Scartelaos histophorus | reverse complement strand
CACACACGCACACACACACACACACACACACACACACACACACACACACACACACACACACGCACACACACACCCACATTAAAGTGACAATAGTATTAAAAGCCATATAGTATTAAAAGCCATAGTACAATGAAGGGCCATAGTACATAGTACAATGCCATAAGCCATAGTACAATGAAAACTCTACCCATATATCCACATTAATGATGTACTTTGTGATTAAACAGTTGTGTACTTTCAATTACAAGCCTTAAACAGACAAGAAAGTAAGTGAGACTGCTGTTTATACTGCAGTTTTATAGTCCACTTAGGGTCTTTATGTGTTTATTCTCACAGAACAATAATACCACTGTACTCCCGACCAGGGAGGTTAGTGCTGCAGCAAAAAATGCTAAATGAAGATGTTTCCTGGACTTGCATTTTTGTTCAAAATGTCTATAACTTTGTGTGTCAATAAAAATTATTTCATGTAGCATTACAAAACAGAACCACGTAAGAGTAAATAATGCAATAATATCTTGCTTTGGATTCTTATATTCTTTACTGACAGAGAGACAGAGAGTCAAATGTTGCACAGTTAAAAATGAAATAAAAAAGAGAGTTTTATTCAATAATAAGTTGGTCATAGTTAGTACCATGATTTATGAGCTGAATGGCGGCTCACAATCCCCTTGACAGACATGCAATTTCCTGTGTGAGAACAGGCTAACTTCATCCATACTCCAAGCACAGGGCTAAACTGTAACTGTTGTGTCGACCAGTGAACCGTGAGGCCTCTGCTCTGCCCTGGCTTCACATTTTCCAATGAAAAGCTGTTCCTATTGACTTTTACACCTTTTTTGTGGGTATCCATAAACACTGACAGCTGTGTTCACTCGTTTATGTAATCCCACAAATGGTCAGGCATGTTGTCAGTATGAAATAATTACACTACTAGTTTTCATAAATCAGAAATTATAATAAAGTTCTTGTATAAAAATCATGTTTTATGAACTGTGGGTGATTGTGTAGACCCAGTAGCACTCATGCCACAGAAAGGTTAATGTAAGAGCAGTTAATGTTGAAGTGTGTGTTACATACTGTACATTATTTTACTCTGTAGGTGTAGAGGAGTTGTCATGATATGAAGAAGTCTTGATACCCATTCAAAACCACAATCATAACAGAAAAAAGACTAGATTTTTAACACAGAATAATAGCAATTTGTTTATATCATGTTGTCTTAGCAAGTCATACTTAAATTATTGGAAAGGTCCAATTTGTCTTTTTCCCTCCTAATATTGATACCTTTTCTTTTTTTGACAACCCTGGGATGTAGCAGCTTCTAATCAGAATAGAAATTTGCTTGGGATCCAGAATAAAAACTAGATTCACCCAATAATTCACTGTATTACAATAAATATCTGTATTTGAACAATATTCATTTTAACTGCACCCATGTGTATTAACCCTTATTGGCCTATAGAATGTGGACATGTCATCCAGAAATACCATAGAAAAATTAATACTTACTGTTGACTTATAAATATAGTTTTTTTTTATCTTTATTACAATAATTGAACACATTACATACAAAAAGGCCATGAAAGATGAAAACAGACAAAACAGCCCTACTGATGTTAGTGTTAATTTCAAAATAAACCATATATACTCAAATTGATTTTACATGTGTATTTTAATCATTTACAATTATTTTAATGGTTAGACTTTTCAACCCCAAAATTACAAAATGGTAAATGAAGACTTAAAAAAAAGGAAAAACAAAAAAATGATATATTGGATTGCATGAGATGAGTAGGAAGCTGCTTAAGTGAGTGAAAAATTATCTAAATATTGTACCAAACCACACATCTTTCGCCCTTATATGTGCAATACTCTTCTCATTCTCTCATTCATGATACTATCCATCTTGTGTTGAGTCTAATCCGGACAGGCTGTTCATAAAGTCAGCGATTCATCTTCAAGAAACGTGCATGTTGTGTTTGCTCTCTCATTGGATCAAGGTGCCTGATGGGTAGTGAGGAAACAGGGAGTGAATGAGGCTGATGTGAGACATGTGTGTGAAGTGTGGCTCGTGCTAAAGAGCTGGATCTGCAGAAGGTACAACACGTTAGGGGCAAAGGTCGATGAGCAATGGCTGCACTGATTTAGCCCGTGGTATGAAAAAACTGTGGTTAAATGTGCAGCCAGAGACATTAACACTTTCTTAGACTTACTAGACCCATTATTTTTAAGGATTTGAATGAATTTTAAAGAGAACGCAGCTATAAGTTCAATAGTAATTAGTATAGTAATTCCATTTATAAGTGGTCTATGTTCAAAAGTACATAGTTTGAATATAATATTGCGGCCATCCTATCTTGAGAACGTTCAAACTCATCTGTACTCAGACGTTTAAGAGATTTTTTTGCCTTTTTAGTACTGGGGTGGATACTAATCGCTGTAGTAGGGCTGCAGCTGTAGAATAATAATTAAAACAAATCAATTAAAATAAAACACCTAATGACGGTTATGACAAAATGACAAAATGTAAATCTCCCAAATGCAAACCAAAGTCCTATCATACATATGCGACTTAACCTTTGGGAATTAACAAAAGCTCTTTTACTGGGGTAATGCTAGGCTATGCTAACTCCAATAAAGATTTTACTGGTGAAAGCTATATGGATGGATGAAAAGTAGCCGCAATAGTCTCTGGAGCATGTGAGCCTTACCTCCAGCCCAGGACCACCCAAGAACACCCCCCTGTCAATCATCTCAGTCTGGATATAAACATAGAGAGATGGAGTTTTTACTGTGGTTCGTACAATATTTAGATCATTTTTCACTCACTTAAGCAGCTTCCTACTCATCTCATGCAATCCAATATATCATTTTTTTTTTTTTCCTTTTTTTTTTTTTTTTTTTTAAGCATTCATTTAACATTTTTTAATTTTGGGGGTGAAAAGTCTAATCATTAAACGGATTGTAAATGATTAAAATACACATGTAAAATCAATTTAAGTATATATGGTTTATTTTGAAATTAACACTAACATCAGTAGGGCTGTTTTGTCTGTTTTCATCTTTCATGGCCTTTTTGTATGTAATGTGTTCAATTATTGTAACAAAGATAAAAAACTATATTTATAAGTCAACAGTAAGTATTAATTTTTCTGTGGTATTTCTTTATTTCAGATGACATGTCCACATTCTATAGGCCAATAAGGGTTAATACACATGGGTGCAGTTAAAATTGTTCAAATACAGATATTTCTTGTAATACAGTGAATTATTGGTTCTAGTCACTAATAGAAATGATCAGGTTCAGCATTTGTTGATTTAGTTTTTCGATATTATAAGTGCTATGTAATCAAAAAGAAAAAAAACCCCTCTTGCCCACTATCTGAGAGAACTGAAAACCACGCTGATCCCCCCTTGCTATGTAATCAAAAAGAAAAAAAACCCTCTTGCCCACTATCTGAGAGAACTGAAAACCACGCTCAGATCCTCCATTAGACGATCATAAGTGTGTAATAAATTTGAGTTGAACAGGAAGTTGGGAGAGATTTGGCAGACTCCCCTGGGTGTGTCCCAGTCATCGCTGTGGTGATAAACACAGAGATGCTGGGGTCAGACGGGGTCAATGGCAAAGTGTATCCCTGAGTTTGTCTTTACTCTCGGGGGTGGGACGTCTGTCAGCGCTGAGGCCTGAACTGTGGGCTCCCACATAATCCCTCAGTCAATGAATAAATCTTCTGTCTGTGATGAGGTCCAAACACCCAAACAATGATGAATCAATTACAACACAACACTGCATCAGCATCTGATGCATCTGCTATTGCTTTTTCATGTTATACTGGATGAGAGAAATAACTCTTGATTATAAATGTGAATGATTGATCTGAACCTTTTGTTTCATTGTAGCCTGTAAACATTCACGGTCGATAATAAGTGAGCCTGTCATACTGAAGTGGTAATGGCCATGGAAACTTAAATGAAGGTTAAAGTTAGTGAAGTTTGTCCTTTACATTCAACCCATTGTTCAGTGCCGCTGGTGTGAACTGCAAAATACACAGAAATATATTCCTAATGTTCCTAAGTCCAGACTCCGGACAAAGGGTGATGAGTCTCTTCAGTCCAGGCGCCTCGGCTTTGGAATGACCTGCCAGAGGAAATCATCAGTATCGTCTTTTAAAACACTTCTTAAAACACATTTTTATCAGTTTGGCCTTCCTTTAGCTGCTTTTAGCTTCATTTTATTCCTTAGTTGTTTTTCTCCTGTTTATTTATATAATTAGCAAGTTATTTACTATAATTAACTGGTTTGTTTGCATCATTGTCTGTTTTTGTGTGCCTTCTGTGTGCTGTTTCATTTTACTTTTTGTATTGTTCATTGCTGCTTGTACAACACTTTGTAAATACCTTGTTTTATAATAAAATATGTATTATTATTATTATTATTATTTTATTTTATCTTTTAAAGTGTTTACTTTCTTACTTGACAAATAGCAGTGCAAAATTAAATCAATCATATGTCAAGACAACATTACATGGGATTTTACCTGCATTCAAAATCTTGATATTATAATTCCTTTTGAAATCGTCAGTACACGAAGGGAAAGAATCAGAATAAACAGCGCTGCCCTGTCACGTTCACTAATCCAATCAGAGCTGAGTAAAAACAACAGCACCACAACACACGCCGCTCACCCACCTTCACTAATCTGCGCTCTCATCTCATATCCTCTCTGCACCACTTCAGGGGGGTCCACTGCTCCTCAACAACAAGCTCTGTGTTAGCGTCAAATCACTGCTTCCTATTAGGCTTTAATTAAGTTTAACTCTCCCGGCTCCACAGTCTAATATGGCCATTGAAGTCGTCTTGTCTTTCCTGAAGTTTGTGGTCTATAGTTCACAAGTTGAACAGGTCTGCACTGCCCCTGGCCATGACCGATGTGAGAGACCACTGATTAACTCAATAAAACTATTACTGAGCCACTATTTACACAGAGAAACCACTTGTGTTTTTGTTTTGCTTCTCTTTGACAGTTGGAGTCACTGTTCATGTGTGGTAAAGGTTTTAGCCTTAGGCCCAAAGATCATAGAGTATTCCAGTATAAGTCTCACTATGTGTCATTAGTATATATTACAAAACTAATTCTATAAAACATTATATGAAATTATATATTTTCCTTTTGGCTCTCATAGGCCTTGAATGTTCAGCATATATATCTTAACAAGCCTGAGACCACCCAGCATTTCATATTTCTTTTAAATTATTGAGATAAGTTGTGAACATTGAACATAGGGGTGAGCTTTTTGCTTTCTTAAAGGTGCACTGTGTGGATTGTCTCCATGGCTAAGATAAATAAATTCAATGCCAGGGAAAGTAGAAACAAGTAGGTAGCAGATCCCTAAAATGCACATATCTTGGTATAAACAATACTCTTATATACTTTTGGAGTTGGACATCTCTCTTGTATTATTTTTCATTATAACTTTACCGTCGTTTCTGCTCGCCCTTTCTTCCTTCACTCACACATGGGAGGCAGATTAAATTTACCCAACATCTCCAAAAGGCAGTTCTGGGGTTCTAATGTGATACAGAATGAACTGTGAAGAGACATAACATAATGAGAGAATACTTACTGAACCATCCTTTTATTCATACATTTGACTTTCACTTTGCTGGCACATCTGGTTGTCCTTGCAATTTCCATGTATTTTTTGTCCCCAAAAGTTATTGGTAGATGTGCCTTTCAGTTACACATGGACATCGGAGCCTGTTGCAGGCATCTTTGTAAAGTACAGGAACAGCAGGTAGCCTTGGCTGGCTAAGCGACTGAGGTAGTGTTCGGTGGAGATAAATCACTGGTACAGTGATCTGGTGGTAGCAGGGTGTTAGTTGCCTTAGTCCACAGGGGGTCCCCGGCTGAAAGTCAAGATCGACCAGACGCTGTTTAGATTCAATGTAAAACTACACTTACACAGATTATGCATTGGGCTCATATGGACGGCATGTGTTCAAATCATAAAATATTCTGTCATCCATCATAATCTATCCAGAACTGGCCATAAAGGGTTGAACTGAAATAACACAAATGAAGTTATTTTGTCTATTCAAGATCATTTGACAGTTATAAATAGTATAAATAGTACTAATTAGGGGTGTAACAGTACACAGAAATCTCAGTTCAGTAAATACCTCAGTTTTGAGGTCACAGTTCGGTAAGAACATATTAACTTTTTTTACACTGTAAAAAGAAGTTTTACACTGCATCAGATTATTAATTAAAATATTTTACATAAATAAACTCAGCTTTACAACATATAATCCACATAAGAGCCACATCAGCCCGTTTTATATTATAATGCCATTAATGCAGCTTTGCGCACATTAGTTTACGTTTTACAAAAACGAAACTTAAAACCGCGTGGCTCATTTGCATAAATTATAACCGCTGTAAAAAAACAGCTCTGTGGGACTAAAGGACACTCAGACTCAGTGGGTCATGTGTGTTGTTTCTGTGGCAGAGGGAGGTGTTCTCATGGTGCGTCTGCTCTGTGCGCACACCGCCGCGTTGGAGAAGTGGAGCCTCTGCGCATGTTCTGGGGGAATGTATAACACACAGAAACTGCACAAACTCACTCCTGCACAGGCCCGTACCGAACCGAACCTTCCACACCGAACCATACATGTACTGTCACACCCCTAGTACCAATACCCATGTTGATACTATGGAATTAATACCAGTATAGGGAGAGAAAATGGCTTTTTTGTCAAACACAGTTAACTTATTAGAATATTGATCCAATTTGATTGTGTTATGTAACTATGTATCCTGCAGGTAATGGAACAGCTTTGTATGAATTCAAGTTTAAATATCATGTGACGTCCTGTGTCTACATCAGTCTGTAAAGAGTCCAACAAGGATATTGGCAGAACCAATATCATGAAACTTACACACAATATGGTCAATATTCCTGAATTGTCACCAATATTCTATAACAGTATCTGTATCAGTACATCCCTCGTTGTAACCACCCCAAAAAAAACAATATTGAGCTTTTATTATATTTTATTATAATTCTGTAATGTCAATTGTCTGAAACCATAAAATCATTCTAATTAAATATTTAGTGAGCACAAATATCTCCTCTCTTGATGGTTTTGGATCTAAATCGTCATACCAGCTTCACCCACAGGGGACAGGCTAGTGTCAGTGGACGTTTAGCGCCTTTTAGACTGGACAGAAATGGTGAAAGGTGAAAGACAAGATGCCCACTGAGAGGCTGTAACTCATGTCATGGTTAAAAAGTTGTAAATTATGACGTGGAAGTCTTTTTGGTGTTAAGTGTTTTCATTCCCAAACCGGGTGACCTTTGACCTGAGGAGTGTGAAGACAGCTTGATGTGTCTGCGCCACAATTTACAACCAAGATCGGGTTGGTTTTCTGTTGGTTCTGCCCTCTGAACTCCTGGTTACAACTCCAGACTATAGTTTTAGAGTAAAGTTACTGTATAAAACACATTTTAAAACTTCCATAAAAAGTATCATTTTATGGTATTTCTTTTATATTTATTTATTTATTGTAAATAATTTATTTATTGTAAATAATTCAAATACATTTTGTCAAGCCCAGTGTCACACTCGCAATGACCACAGGCCTTCACAAAAATAGTGATGAGACACAAAATCAACACAATAAAGATATAAATGAGATAATTATAATAAAAAATGAAAAAAAAAGCAAACAAACTTCATTAAGAGGTGTTTGTAGCTATAATTCAAAAATGGAGTCCAGGTCTCTATAAACAGCTGTGTGGTGCATTGCTTGATATACGACCAAATGGGGCAATCCCAAATATAGCACTTATAAAGTAACATGTTTTGATTTGGTTAATTTTACTAATGAGGTGCCTTGGGGTTCAATTGTAGACTATAGGATCTCTGTAAAACCTATACTACGTCTACTACATAGTGTACCTTTCTTCTAATGTCTACATGTCAGACAGACTATGTCACATTTGGGATGTGAATTAGCATAAGAGTGACACTTGGACATCTGACCTCTCATGTTGATGAGTTTGCTTCACTTGGCTCAGGAGATGTTCATTTTGAATCATTCTGAGCTCATGTGTTGCCTGAGCAGCACTTTTCTCCCTGAACCCTTCCACCTGCAGTGGAGATTCAGGCTGCACCAAAGACTTTATATAGCCCATGGGCTGCACACACACTTTTTCCATGAGCTGTTAGCCACATGGCTCAGTGCAGCAACCAAATATTCAACATCCTCTTCCTCAAAATAATAATGTCATATACTCATATACTCTATAAGACCTCTGGATAGCAAGCCTAACCTTACATAACAATCCAGGGAAATTTTAAATGGAGGGATCTCCAAGGTTAAGAGAAAGACAACCACCCAAACAAAGGAACATTAATGCAAAATGTAACTTCAGGTGTGTTTTTGATTAGGGAACATGGTTTAAAGCTCCAAAAAGAAACTTTTGCTAAATATGTGTCCTTGATAGTACTAATACCAGACTGACATGCTCCAGATCTGTACGCTTGAATATGTATTGTGCTCAGAAACAAATATAGGTCACAGAATTTCTTTCATCTCTTCTTAAAAGAGTTTAGCTTTCATTACAGTTTGTCTCAGAATCACCTGCTCACTCCCCTCCTCTTTCACTTTGGTTTTCCACTCACCGTTTAGCTGGCTCCTCATGCCTCCATTGTGGTCTCACGCTGAGAGTCCCGCTCGTAAATTTTGCTCTCGTGTGAAACCGAAGATGTCTTCTCTGGACGGACGGCAGATCTTTTTTTTATCGCTTGAGCCTTTTTAGTGCCACCAGCTCATGTCACCAAAGCCAAGCACTGCTACGTGTTTATGTATGTATGTGTATTTGAGCCCACCAGGGGGTCAGGTGTAAGGTTACCACAGAAACAGCAAGAAATAAAAAGAGCTAGACATTTAAAACTGCAAGAAAACTACACTATGCTTAGGAGTCCTATCTGGATGTGTGGTTTATTACAGGCTAGTACTGACAAGATTAACTCTCAGTTGATAGGAAGGTTTTAACTACAGGGTGCAAACAAATAAACACAATTTGGAGATGACATGTCCACTTTGAGGCCACACTGACAGAGGATGAGGGAGTGGGAGGATGATCTGCGGTCAGACATTTGGGGATTTCTCAAACCTGCCAGCCACGCCAGAGAAAGGTTAGCTGTTGAGCAAGAAACACCCAGGCACGCCGAGTTTCTGCGGGACAGCTGGGGACTAATCTCCAGTCCGCAGCAGTTGTAGTGGTCAGATCACAGCCCGCCATCTGATAGTGGTGTGAAAATAAGACTATTAAGAAACATACAAATTGATTTTGTTGGATGTTGTGGTGCACTGTTACAGCTTTAATGTGTGATTTTACATATGACCAAATCTGTGAAAAGGCATTTCATGGATTAGATATTTTACAGGCTTTAGCAAGTTCAGTCAGGATGCTTTTACTTTTACTTTTAATACAGCACAGCGCTTATTTGAGAAGGAATGGAGCTGCAAATAACAGTTGGTGGTTTTCCATGTTATTATGACATACTCCCAGTTGGAAAAGGGACTACACTGTCTTGTGAAATATTTAAAATGCAAACTCAAAAATGTGATGCCATTTGAAACAATGCAGTTATTAAAAAAAAAAAAAATACCCCATCTTCAGTGGTAGACAACATTTCAAAAAGACACCATGACTTTTGTGTAGTGTAGACTCATGCACTTGATACATGTTGTTATGCTCTGTGATTGGTAAAGTTAATGTGATAAAGTACAACTACATTAGTACTGTGCATGATACATTTTATACCAGCATAAAGTCAGTATCTCTCAGGGGTTAAGGCATTTTTTTTTTAACAATCTGCAAACTAACCGTGTAGTTCACTATTTATATTGTCCTGGTCTGGGTGTACTGTATATTTAAAGCTATGACTTCCACAACAAATGGACATGCTAATTTGAGAGGAAGCAAAACTAAAAGCAAGAGTATTTATGATGTAAGCTTGTAGGGATTTGAACCTTGCCCTCTGTCATCTCGTATGTGACGGTATGTTTGTGAGCCGGTATCAGAATAATGCGCAAGAACAAATGGCTGGTCACAGTCTGGAGCATTTGTTGAGGAAGCACCAAATGTTGTAATGCCACTGAAATGAAGGCCAGACTGCAGCCAGAGTTAGTGTTATTATTTTGGCCAAACAAATCATCATGACATAATTAGTGCTAATCTAGAATCTCTGATGCCAACATAGGATTTCCCTAC
>JACN01122322.1:0-29155 GCA_000787155.1 Scartelaos histophorus | reverse complement strand
GTTCCCTCTGCGCTGACCTACTTTTACTACAGATTTTATTTAGATCAAACATGGGCTTTGATTCGTCTTTGTGGGCTATTTATGACAGAGCTACAGCCTGGTCCCAGTGGGAAACGCACTATTTTAAAATCTACTCATTGTCCTCAGACTTAATAAAACATTACAATAAAAACTATCCAATGGGCATAATCTGTTTTGGCTAAGCGCTACTAGAAAGAGTTGATGATGAGCCATTGGAAATGAATTTAATGCTGAAATAACTCGGTGTTCAGTGTAGGCATCATAATATGTCTGTGGAAAAATGGCACTAGCATGGGATGCTAAAATATAAATACACATATAAATTATGTGTTGCTCACCTCTAAAAATAGGAATACTCATTTGCTTTACATAAAAAATGTGTTTATACGTGCCCATGATACCTGAGTGGAAGATAATATAGTGTGTGGGCAACTGTGTGTCTACAAGTTTATATTATATTTATATGTATATGTATATGTATATGTATATGTATATGTATATGTATATGTATATGTATATGTATATTTATATTTATATTTATATTTTGGCAAACAATATAAAGCTAATTTGCTACTACAACATGGTTTTAAACAGAATACAACCCCCATTATTATGTGTATAACTGTATACAGAGGGCAACTATTTGAACAATAATCTATATTCAAAACTATTGGATCTATTACATCGTTTATTTCAATGCTACCATCTGGCTGACATCTGGGGATTCATAGAACCAGAGTTACATTCTTAACTTTAATACTGTGACCTAATCTTAACCTAAAATGTGTGAGTTTTTGCCAGTAGATCAAGCTTATTTAATGATTAAAAGGCATTATCATCTTATGCTTCCATTAGTGGTGTTAAGTGTTAATGCTACTTTACTTGGATTAAAACATGCCTTTATCTGCGTGTGGTCTTTATGTGATATGAGCAGGGTATGAACCCAAGCATGAGGGGGTGTTATTTTAAATATGCCACATGGCTATACTGCATGTACATGAGTAGCTCTGAAATACTGTGTCCATCTTGGAGGACAAGCAAATGTCAGTGCTGCTGGGCTGTATGTGCATGAGATCATTTGAACTGCTAAGGCGCCTAAACATAAATATCAGATGGTTGGAAACAATTACAATATGGAATTATTGTTTGCAGTTCATAATTTATCATATGTTTTGGACTAGTGGGGAATATTCTGCTATGTTTTAATTTTTAAGGAAGAAAAAAGGTAGAACATTTTAGATGCTTTAGATTTACTTTGTCATTGGCATAGAGTAGCTTCAGTCAGTATTATTGTTTATCACGGTATTTTTCTGTAACTATATATCACTTCAAAATGATTTCTTGTGACAGGCCTACTTGTTGGGTTTATTTGACTGTAAGATCAAGGCATGCAGTGATTTTATGGCCTGTCTTGATGAATTACTGTGTTGAGGTAATCTAGTAAATGTAATTGATGGAGTCATCCTCACACCGATCAACCAAGCCAAAATGTCAAGTCGCTATTTGATGTCCAAGTAATTACGAACTGTCAGGGTATCTCTTGATATCCGTTTGCTTCCTTCACAGACTGTGGCCAATTGAAATCCATGTTAATTATGACTGCAGCTCAGGTGTTAATTATATTCATGTACAAAATAACTACCGTTACAAGCAGGTCGTGTTTTGGGTATAATATCACATACACAAGGAGTTTGGCTGTGCTGCTGCTGTGCCTCTAATATGGAGGAATATATGTACCTCTGCCACCACTTCATATTAGCCCCTATTTCACAGCAAACAACCGTCTGAAATGGATTATAGCAGTTTTGCAGCTAAGCAGGTCACTCTAGCTCCTTATGAGTAGGTTGCCATGACACCTGCAGAGATGTGAGCATCTTAAATCCTTGTTTCCGTTGCCCTGGTGTCCCACATTTTAAGTAGGATATCTTTCTATATATACTCCATAATACACTTCTATTTAAATGTGTCACTAGTGGCTTGTAGATCACGCACAAACCCACAGGGCATGTGTAAATTCTCTGCAGTACAGTACGTGCTTTGTGAATGAGAGTGTCGTGATATGCACTCATTTCGATTTGAATGCCTCCTAAAATACTATCTGACCTCCTTTTTATCTACCTACCCTTGTCAAGTCCCCTTCCCTCTCCTGTCCTGTCTCTAATGCTCCCCATTCAGAGATATTAGGTTTCCATGGAAACTGGCTTGCCCACTCCCTGCTGATGGAGGAAACTGATGGTGGGTGCTGTTGGAGGGAGCTGTGGAAAATGTTACTGATGGTCCAAGCCACTGAGGTGTACTAAGAGATGGCAGACCAGGTACCAGGTGGAGGGATACATGTATGAGGCGATGGAGGAACAAGGTGGAGGCAGCTGACTATCGGTGCTGCTGAGGGTGCATGGAGGGTGCTACAGGGAGAATGTGATGGAGCTGATCGAAGAGGCTGTTGTTGGAGGGTGCACACTGGGGTAACAGTCAGAGGGGACAGTGGGTGCAGGTGGAGGGAGCTGGTGTACAAAGCTGAGGGAGGGAGCAGACAGAGGGTGTTGATGGAGGATGCTGTGGAGGGTGCGGCTGCTGCTGCAGTCTCTCAGTGAGACAGTGTTGCTAGGCAACAAGTCACATGGCGTTCCCTAGCAACAACAGTACTGCAGGAACCTGCCAATCCTCTTAACCTTTCTCTTCCTCCATCCCCCCAACACCTCCATGCTGTTCCCTCTATCCCTAGTGCGTTGCTCTCATCTTCCTCTCCCAAATCGCTTTAATGTTTTGAGCTTTTCTGTGGTGTTTTTTTACTGCTGTTAATAGCTTCTTAGGGCCTCTGGCATTAGACCGTCTCCTCATCTGCACCGTGGGTCACTTACATAAACACCATTTTAGCAGTGTGGATGCAGCACAGGATGTCGAGCAATAACAGCACCCTGTTATTGTATTGTAAAGTGATATAGTGTACATCTCCACCATTATGCTTTGGATTGAATTATTCCCCATCATACACTGGGCCGCAGTGGAAATGGCCCTTTGATTTCAGGCTCCATCTAACCACAGAATTGAGAAATGAGAAGAGCTCTAAAATACAGTAAATGCCAAAACATGTACATTGAACACATTTCTCAGTGTTGACATTCCCCAGAGATGCCATCATGTGTGTTTGCATCCCTAACGCACAGACATACTTTGCACAGGAGGCTGAGTAATGCCTCACTTCATCCTGTACCTGTGTTAAAAGTTCTGATGCTGACAGAAAATCAAAGAACAAAAGTGGGCCAAGACAACTGACTGGGGCCTTCAACTTCAACCTTTGTAAGACAAGATGCAATATCAGGTCCGTGAGAATGAGACATGACGAGATTATGACATAATTTATAATTAATAAATTCACAATTTTAGCCACACAATTTCTGATTTATTTAAATGTTAAACTTCACTGTAGTTGTAGCGCTGCTTTACGGCAATTATTGTCTCATCTCTAATAAGTATCAAAAATTAATCCAGTATTGTTGCAAAAGAAGACCTGTTGTTTAAGCAGATCTAATAGATGTTTTGATATGTTAGATCAAGTCAAATGTTCTATGTTTTGGCTGACTATATCAACGCTCCACACACTCCATTCTCCAGCACTATTTGTTTTAAGCCACATAAATTGGAACTTGGATCTTGCTATGAATCAAATGAATCAAAGTCTCACCACTCTATGTAGCTAAATGACTTGAGTTGATATTTCATCTATTCTGCAGGATTAGTGAGCTGAAAGGGAGTCACCATGGCAACTTGCACAGTCCATTTTAGCAGTCGCTTAACATGTACTGGTGATTCTTGTCTGTGCTGCAGAGATGAACTGGGTCCACTTCAGGTCTAACAGTTCTCTATTATATTTTCTTTGTCTCAAGCTTTATTACATAACTGTCTTGAGTTTGAACCCAGTGAACTGTCTGCAATGACACAGCTACAACCTCTACGGGGAGTGAATGGTACGATTGCACTGCTGTTTTTGTGACATTTCTAATGAATTACCTTAATGTATGAGTAGGCAGTGTACCAAGCCAGATTTGATTTCAATTTGATTTGATCATGATTCATGTAAAATGTGTAGGTTTATAGTGCCTTGAAGATCTGCTTCTTCTGACAGTTCACATGTAATTTCAATTGGTTGAATCCACATGTCATTCACTGGGGGTATTACTGTGACGGACCAATAGTAGGTGTGGATGGGAAAAAGTTTGAGCATAGATATACATTGAAGAGAAAATTAGTGAATCACAATTTGGTAATTTTACTAAAATGAGATCACAGCTTGAATTTTATCACCACATTGCATAGTCCTACCTAAAACACTTCTATAGTCATCAACAACCCAACTTATTTTTATAGCCTAACTTTATTACAGCTTCTGAACTGAATGCAGACTCTATATTCATCAAATTGTTCAATGGCTAATACCTTTTTGCTTGACACAAGAAAGTGCTCTAATTAAATTCACCCACAGATACTGATTACTACATGCGCTGCTACTTTACTTTGTTATAACTAAGACATAATACATATGTTACTTTTAATACTGTATTACAAACCACCCATGTCAGTGATATTAAGAAATTAGTTTATATAATGCAACAGATTTTTTTCAGTCTTTTACACACGCAAGATGCTTTTAAAATGAGCCTGCATTTAAAAAGACCAGTATTCACAGTGTTCTCTTTGCTGTGTCTTTAGGAATGTTTCTTCCATTACACTTGCACTTGAGGACTTGCACTAACCTGCAGCGCTGGAGACAGTGGGCCAGTTCTGGACCAGCATCCCCTGGGCTCCCTGCATCACTGCTCCCGACTCCTCCATGTGGACTGAGCTGGAAGTAAGAGCATCAGACAAAAGCATCAATACATCAAGTTTAGGCTAATTACTTTTACTACAAAGCACTGTGAAGAAGATACTTGTAAGTAAACATTGTTAAGATGAAATCAAATCATGCAAAACCAGTATTTTTGCAGTGGTAAAATGAAAGTATTCTTATGCTTATTTTGAGTATTTTTCAGAGCTGGCACAAAGTTTGTGTATTTTTATCTTTTGGAGAAAAAGTAGTACACGTTCATCACCTTTCATGCATTTATTAATTAAAGTTCATGCATCAACCAAGGCATGACATTCATTTCTGTTCTCTCTGAATGAGCTGAATCTTCCTTTTATTTAAATTAACAGTAGGCAGCTGATTAAAGGATCTTATGCTTGCACTTTCAATAATGTACAACCCACATCAAACAGACCATGTTTTTTACATTAAAAAACAAACAAAAAACAAACATACATTACATAAACATCACAACCAGCAAAGTTTGGGCCTTGCAAACTCACATTATGTCATTTCTATTGCTCTACTTTAATACCCTTTCTAACACTGGGAATCATTGCTCATAAATTCATAATGAGTATACAGTGGGGCTTATAGTGGGGCCTCCACTTACTGGGGCATCTGCAATGCAGCACATCTACATCTATCTGAGTGAAAGGTGCAATACTTATGTGAAACTATTGCAAAAGGAGCAGAAACGTGTAAAGGAACAAAAGTAAGTGCAGTTTTGAAGTGTGGCAAAGACAGGAATAGAAGCCAGCAACCGACTGTGCCAAGAATGTGGGTCAGTGCAGATCGAAGCTTTGACTCTGTTGAGTTTTACAACGTCGAGGAAAATGTATAGATTCTCCACGTCTTGTCTTATCTGAATACATTTATAATGCCATGCTAACTCCAAGGTTTCCTTCAAAGCCTTGAGTTAGGTTTTGTATGTGTGAGTATAAGAATGACATGTTGAGCAGAATAGTTAAGAGAGGTAAGGAAATGACAAAAAGTCCTAATTACAACAGTAGACAATGGTACTGTATTAGATGCTGCAATAAAAACGTTTCTCATTTCATTTCTTATTCTAGTAGTAGCTGTACAGCATTAATAGTTTCTACTTGTTGTATAAACAATGGTCACATAATAATAGTGGAGAAAGTGGCAAAAATAAGTAGTTCATGTCACACATTAATTTGAGGCATAGTGAAATGACATGACAATTTTGATTACTTCTTTAAATACAGTTTTACATGTGTTTGTGGTTTCCTTCATGTTGTTGCTCACTGGAACTTGATGGCAGTGGTAAATTGCATTGATGCCTTATGTTAATCCATGTCATGTCACAGGGGCCTTGATGACATGATGCAGATTAAGATCCCTCTCCACACCATAAAAAACTAACACTAATATCTAATTAAAACCGAGTCAGACGAAGCCAGAGAGTCACCGCCCATAGCCCACATTGTTAGCATGAAATTAGGGAAATTCAGTACAAAGGATCAGGAAGGGAAGCAAAAACTCATTAAGTCTCTATGATCCAGATGTCCGCACATCAAAGCCGCTTCATTAAACTCCATAATGCTACTTCAGGATACAGATCATCACATTAAAATGACTGATGACCCCATTGTTCATTAGGCAGTGTTATTTGGAAGATATGTAATATGATTGGTTGTCATTAAGAATTGCATTGCTCACATCACATTCAAAGTTCTGCTGGACATTAGGGCGTGTTCTGATCTGGCTTGGTTTTATCCCTTTTTATTCTAATAAAGTTCCAAAATATAATACTACCTGAGAGCTAAAAAAGTGTTATTTTGTTTACAAAGTGCAATTCAAGTTAGCATCAGTGTCGCATTAAGCCTCGACTGCTATTTTGGATTTGGTTGGTAATTTTAGTTTCTGATATAATGTTCAAATCCTGATATGGATCAAATGTTAGTAAGGCAATTTCTTTTATTTCTGTTGTGCCTTGATGGAGGTCTACGCTTTTATTTTGGGATTACTTATCATGTTTCAGTGCCTGTATTACTTCCAAATACTGGCCAGACATGACTCCAAATGTCCAAAAGCTTCTGCCTAGTTTTCGCCAGTGCAGTATAATTTGGCCTGCCTTTTTGTGCGCTATAAACAACCTTTCTGATTAGGGCATTTTAAAATATCAAATCCTAAATGATGTACTGCTGCTTTTACCAAATGAGTTCTCAAGTTAAAATGCCACTTGGCTTCCATTTCACAGTCTTGAATCCATTAATACTCACTGCAAGAATAATCTGTGTATGCACTTACTAAATTGAAATATCTTTTCTGACATTATACACCTCCAGACTGGACATACAAGCAGGACACTCTTTGCATCACAATGAACAAGTGCAGGTGATGAGGATGACGTGAGCTGTTACCATGAGCATGTAAAAGTGCTCATTGATGTTGCTGTAGAGACTTGTGTGGACTGGGATGCATGCGTGCATCTGGTGATCTAAGAAAGGTCATAGTCAGCTTGTTTGTCCTTCATGCTTCCTGCTTAGAGACTGGAGCTGGGGGAAGCAGTACGCTGAATGTAGATGACCTATATAGTGTTACACTGCAGTGGAGGAGTGCCGCTATGCACGGGTGGGAGGTGTGCCTGGTCATTCTCCCTGTAGGAGGTTACGGCTGTGGATTTGACAGATGCTAAAATGGCTCTAGTCATTTTATATCAATATCTCCACACAGGACTTTTTGATTAATGATATTGGTCTACATATCAAATTCAAACAGTATGTTAGAATAGGGGTTTGATGGGCATAGAAGTAATTTATGTAGATATGGAACATGGCGAGGATTTTATGATTTCATACAAGCCAAGGTGGTCCAACTTATTGCTACGGTGTGATGGTGACCTATTTCAGGCCTCATACTGTCTTAAAATTGGCACACAGTTAGAGTGGCAATTACCCTTTGTTCCAAAATATTTGGTAACATGAACTTTGACTAAAATGACTTTGCAGTTCTATTATTGTTTAGTTGAAAGGCAGTGAACCTGCAAAAGTCAATTTAGCGCTAGGTCTTTCTTTGTATGACTGTGTAAATTCTTCCAAACTTCAATCTTATTTCAGCTTATGTCCGCTTCCTTTCCTGAAGTTAAAACAGAGAACATTATGCACAGTAATGTTGGGTCTCTGTGTGCACATAGCAAGATTGGCATGTGATTGTTTTCAGATTTAAACCAGTTACAAATGTGTGTGACGTGCTTACCTTGTCTGCACCCCTGCTCTTAAAGACGCAGAATATCGCCAGTCAGCATTGGGCGCTTTTGGCTGAACATGCCCGAGGTGAGGAGACAGCAGCAGAGGAGCGTGGAGGGGGGTGGCGATGGGAGAGAGGGAGGAAACGGGGAGGAGAGAGGTTAGTTTGATTTCATACAGTGCAGAGACAGGCTAGGCCATGGTCTCATCAATTAATCATGACACACATCCCAGCTGAATGTGATAGGAGCACTGCAGCTGTGTTCCCCAAGCACACACACTGACACACATACGTTTGGAGAGGCCCAGCCGGGTTTTAAAAGGGTCATATTGATAATGTTTTGGACATTGGGCAGTAAATCCATGACTGTAAAAGCCTAATATTGTATCAGCAGGATAGAATTTGTCACACAAAAAATACCAAAATTGCAGTTTATAGAAATCTGTGTATACATTTGCATTTGTCAGCATAAACACGGTGGTTGTTTGGAGTATCCAGAGGACATCTTGTAATTTATTGCTTTCACATATCCAATCACCATGAGCCTCTGTCACCAGGGCAACCACATTCTCCATGCGTGTCTCGTCTCCTGTGTTAGACCAGTGGGAGGCGTTTGCTTCATCAGCCCAGAATATGCTAATTATAATCTATTTTTAAAGCTAATATAGCACAATTACATGTACTGCACAATAAATGTTTGCAAAATGTGGACTGGTGCATGCAAGTTTTCTGTAATGCTAGCCCGAGACTGTTCGATTTGATTGACAGCTAATGTAAAAAAGGAGAAAATAAAAACTCCCCAAATGGGAATCAGAGTTAAGTAAACAACACTAAGGAAGCTATGATTAAAGACAGAACCTGCTATAGCTGTGGCAGGTGTCCCAAAATAAAATGGCACATTATGTTCTCCCATTCAATTCAGTGGGGAGTATTTTCTGCCGCTATGGCCAGCCTCTTTGTGTAAATTTAATTTGTGTGGCTGAGGAACAGAAGCAGGAGGTTAATCTCATTTCCATAGCTTCAAATTGTCTCAGTGTATAACTAATGCACCCATGTCTGGCAACCGACAACTTATGACTGTCGACCTCAAGATCTTTGGTTTACTTAAGCTGATATTGTAAATGCCATTAGCTCGCTGGACTGACCTCTGTGAACCTGTAATAGATTAAAATGCAGCCATTAGAGCCAAACCACAGAAAATTTGCCATATATTTCTGTGTTGCACATATGGCCTCTGCAGTACAGACAAGAGAATATCAGAACTGTCACATTCTCCAACACCTGCTACTGCTTACAGTGTCTACACCCGCCAGGCGTAATACAACCAACTGTCTGTTATAGGTGGTCTTGTTGTAAGTGTTAGGACCACCTGTAGTGATTTTTTTGTAGGTTTATATGAGACAAACTGACTGGCTGACATATTCCTATCAGAACTAGCAGTAATGACAATGTCTGTGTATTATATTACACTTACAAATCAATGACTCACAGGCAAAGCGGGTGATTTTTCTTGGTCAAGTAAACAACATTAAGGAGGCTGAAATCAGATTTGAACCATCAACCTTCTTATTAAAAGTGACTCTTATTCTTTCCACCATCACGCGTGCTTCTTTGGTGATATGTCTTGTCATTTTACTATTTTTCAATTATTGGACCACTTTAAATTAACATAGACCATCTCTGTAGATGTGTTGATGTTCTGACCAAATCATAAAAATGTGCCTTGTCAAATTTGCATTTTTTGTAATTTTTTCTGGCTTTGAAAATGTCAACAAAATTGTTTTTCTTCTCCTGTTACTGGTCAGATTAGTGTGTGTTTATATTGCAGTGCAACAATCATTAAAGATTTACACATGTTCGGTTGTGTCTACCAATATGGTTACTGTCGTTTAAAAGCAGCCAACCTAATGAAATTATCCAGTGTTGCTTTAATTTTCTGACACATCACAGCAAACAACAGGTTTAAGGCAAAGATTGTGAGCAAGTCATAATAGAGTGTGTGTGGCTTGCCCCTAGTTGAGATGTGATGACAAGCTCAAAGTGAAACACAAATCACTGAATCATCAGGAACAACAAACCTGAAATGCATCAAGAGTGACACTAATGCAGAGTGAGTGCTGAGCCGGGCTGGGCCCAGACACTGGAGTGGCTGGAGTTCTTCAGGGAAGTGAATGCTTGGATTAGTGCTTGTTATTTTGTACAAAGTAAAGTTGTACCTACCTCAGGGCAGAGCTGCAGTGAGGCGTCGGGCATGCTCAGTCTGCGTACAAATCCACTGCCACTGGTGAAGAAGCGCTCTGCACCACTTCCCCAGGTGCCACTAATGGGACGTCCTGTGTTGTAGAACATGAACGTGTCACTGCCAGACGTGGCCGTCAGGCAAGTCTTGTAGCAGTAAGTCTTTGTGAGTGAGCCATTTCCTCGCACTTCAATGTAGTGAGGCTCAACTTTTAGGTCTCTTCTCAACACCACATTGTTATTGGGTTGCCCACCAGTTGCACCAGCGGCACCTGCACTCACACTGCTGCTGCCCCCATCTGGTGGGGGCTTTTGTGAGCCACAGCAGGTGGAGCAGGACCCCGGCTGAGAACAGTAGGCGTGACAGCGAACGATGGCCAGAACCACAACAGTCACCAGGAAAACAAAGGTGGTGGCACTTAGCGCCACGATCAGGTAGAGGGTGACATTGGAAAAGAGCAGCGTGCTGTGGGGGCGGATGATTCTTTTGGGGTCAGGGGCCACTTTGGGGGGCACTTCCATGACTGCCACGTTGATGGTGGCGGTGGAGGTGAGAGGAGGCTGGCCATGGTCTTTAACAATAACAGTCAGAGCAAAAGAGGTGGAGTTGTCTTCCAGGATGCGCCTGGTGGTCCGGATCTCCCCTGTGTGCTCATGCACTTTGAACAGGTCCATGTCTGTGGCTGTGTGAAGCACATACACCAGCCAGGCATTCGGACCTGCATCCGCGTCGTAAGCCACCACTTTGGTCACCAAGGCACCAGGATCTGCATTCTTCTGTACCGTCTCCTGGGAGCGCGTCCCATTCCCTGCAGGTGAAACTATTAGTGGTGCATGATCATTCTGATCCATGATGTAGATGTAGACGGTGGCGATGCGGCTGAGTGGAGGAATGCCCCCATCTTGGGCTTTGACCTGGAAATGAAACTCTCGCAGTGACTCATAATCAAAGCCTCGCAGGGCGTAAGCTTCGCCTGTATCGGCCTTGACAGACACATAGGAGGTGACAGGGATGCCATGATTGTTGTCATTGAGCACTGTGTAGGTGATGCGAGCATTCTCCTTTATGTCTGCGTCTTGAGCTTTAACAGTACACAGAGAGGCCCCGGCGGCATTATTCTCTGTCACATAGACAGTGTAAGAAGTTTGCTCAAACCTGGGTGGGTTGTCATTTACATCGGCTACGTCCACCTGTATGGTCTTCTGCGAGGAAAGGGGAGGGTTTCCTCCGTCCGTGGCACTCAGAGTGACATTGTAGGCATCCTTGGTCTCACGGTCCAGGAAGGCTGAGGTAACCAGAGTGTAGTAATTTCTGAATGATTTAATCTTAAAAGGAAGGCCTGCTGGGATCTCAAGGCTCACCTGTTTATTGGCGCCAGAGTCTCGGTCTGTTACACTAATGAGAGCCACAACAGTGTCTGCTCGGGCGTCTTCCCTCACGGGGCTGGACAGAGAGGACAGCACTATCTGAGGGACATTGTCATTCACGTCCACCACCTCTACCACCACCTTACAGTGGGCTGCCACTGCCCCGGGGCCCTTATCCATAGCCTGGATGTACATCTCATAGGAGTTGGTCTCTTCATAGTCCACATTACTTCTCACTCGTATTTCTCCGGTGTGAGTGTCCATGCTAAACATCTGCCGGACTCTCTCTGGAGTGTAACTGCTGAAAGAGTAATACACTTCTGAGTTTGTGCCCTCATCCAAGTCAGTTGCATTCAGTTTGATTACCAGTGTGTCTTTGGGAGAGTTTTCCAACAGCTTTACTTTGTACACAGAGTTATCAAACTTGGGGGGATTATCATTAGAGTCCAACACTCGCACGTTGATTTTAGCAGTACCAGTTTTCTCTGGTGTGCCACCATCCACAGCACTTAAAATTAATTGGTGATAAGGCGTCTGTTCACGATCAAGAGGCTTTTTGAGCACGAGCTCAATGTGCTTTGTGTTCAGAGAGGGTTTGTTCGATACCAGCGCAAAATGGTCGTTTGTGCTAAGCTGATACATACGGACTGCGTTGGACCCAGTGTCTGGGTCCAGAGCATGTTCAATTTGGTACCTGGAGCCCGGTGAAGCAGACTCTATGACTTCCAATTGGTATTCATCCTTAGGGAACTGTGGCGCATTGTCGTTGGCATCCAAGACCTCTACCTCAATATGGTGCACCTCTGGGGGGTTTTCAAACGTCACCTCCAGATTAATCAGGCAGGTGTTCATAGTGTCACACAGAGACTCTCTGTCAATCCTCTCATTGACGAGCAGTTTACCGTTTTTAGAGTTGACAATCACGTAGCGCCTCCCGCTACTGGAGGTTATCCTCATCTTTCTGCTCGGGAGCTTTCGAATATCCAGCCCCAAGTCATGCGCCAGATCACCGACCAGTGCCCCATTTTCTTGCTCTTCTGTTATGGAATATCTTAACTGTCCAAACGAAAGGCCACAAAATAAAAGCAATGTAAGAAAATAAAAAGGCACATTATCCCCTATCCGGTTGCATATGCCCGCCAAAGCCATCGCAAGCTCATAGGATCCGCAGATGGATTAAACGCTGCCTTCCTTCCGCCTTTTTAGCTTGCAGTACCTCGCGTCCCAGCACCTCATTAAGGTGGGCTAATTGGTGTCCCGCTGAATCCAACACGAGCGGCTCATCCATTGCGTTTCCAAGCCCAGGTGAATCCTTTCCAGCGCGCCCATATTCCCTTTGTCCGTGATGCGCTCTTTTTTTTTTTGTCTCCGCTGTGCGCTGCTGACGGGTGTGTTTCCCTGCCGATGGAGCTGTTAGAAACGTCAAGACCCGTGAGTTTGGACGTGGACCTACCGGAAGAATAGTCCACACCTCATAAAATAAAACATCTATTTTCTTAATGGAGTGCATTTCAGAAAAAAATAAAATAAAATACACGACTAGATCAGTCTAAACTATCTCTTTATATATTTTATATTTAATAGTATTCATAAATAAAGTTGTGTTTTCCTGTTGTCTTTTAAGTCTAATAATATTGATTAGATTAGTCAGATTAGATTATCATTGGCCCCTGCACTGGGGACAGACTAAGCCTTGATTACGTGGTGTTCAATATTACGGTGCAATTAAACAAGCAAGCCGCTTTTTATTATCATTATCAACACCAACCAACACCAACAGTCATTTAGTGTTAAACTCACTCCAAGCGAGTCCTACAATAATGTATTATATAAATTTATCATAATTAATATTTACATGTATTATATTCCCGACTCAGTGAGATTTGGTAGACCTTCTGTGCAATGGTGTTTAGTGATTCCTAAATAACCAGGAGCCAACATCATTTTTACTTGACGTATTTTACGGTGAAATGGCCGAGGGGAAGTTGATGCATCCAATATCTCCGCCTTTACGTTGTATCCCACCCTGGTGCGCGCTCAGACTCCAGACCCATCTCTCCTCCGCAGCTCCCCTCCTCCCTCCTCCTTCTCTTTTTACCCACCCATCCCTCTATTTTCCTTTCCCCTCTTTTACTTATCTTTTCTTTATAAAGTCTGCCCTGGGTGGCACATATATGCGTCCCTACTCAGTACGTATATTTCTGGATTATCTCACGTTAGGTCCACACCTTTGGCACTTCAGAGCCGGTGCATGACTCGAATGCTAATGAATGCTTTGTTTGAAATAAAAGCGATTTTTTTTTAACCCTTTATGGAGTCATTAATATCCATAACAGGGTCAAGGAGAGCAGCGTCCTTCCCCTAATGAACACAGGCGTGTATGTTCTGCTCCTCTTCGCCTGTCTGTATCCTGTATTTGACGCGTAAAACGGGGGTGCCATGCGCCCTTCGTTTGGCCGGTGGCAGTTCTGCGCCGCAGCCATACATCCTGAGCCATACTACATCCTGAGCCATACTACAGCCTAGCAACAACACGGCTACAGCAGTCTCTTCTATGGCGCACTTTGGCGCGCGTTTGGCACAAAAAGCAAAGCATTGCAGTGACAATCTCCAGCTTCCCTCCGCGCGGATCACTGTCAGTGGAGCCCACGCTGTCAGGTCAGATCAAGCGTGGTTCACATGTGCCGCCTGTGGTGGACCCCATTATGAGAGACTGCGGGAGACTGGGTTTGCCGGTCAGGGACGCAATATGTGCACATGCGTTCAACAATATTGTCTACAGTGCCACTAAGTTTGAGTGGCACAGTGTACTTGTTAAATTATGCCTGTTATACGTCACATTATTTTAATCTCTCCCTTTAGTTCTTTATATAATGTTTTTAGGTTGGCTACTCTTATATTGATTCAACCTTCAACATTTATCCAGATTTTAAACTGACACAAAAAGCTTTTGAACCCTTGTGGCTGGGCTACAGCAAACTTCAGATTATTATTATTATTATTATTTTATTAGACAATAAGAAGTCTTTCCCAGTGCTCAACTCCCCATTGTGCTCATTATGCACTAATCTAAATGCACAGGACCTTGTGTGACTGTGGTGGTCTGTGCTCGTATCAGGCCATAGACAACCTGCCTACATTATTTACTGTCTCTCAGGCAGCACACATAAAGATAGACTGCACTGCCCCAGAGCACCCTGGGAGTGTGAAGTGATTGGTGTTGAGGAATTGGACGTCATTCAAAATAGAAAAGACTGGACAGCGGATCTGAGAAATTAGAAGGTGGCCTGGTCAGTATAACAAATGATTTATTTATTTTCATAAATAAATAATGAAGTAACATAAAACACACATTTCATAGTTTACTCTAGATAAGCCTATTTCACCATTTATTAAAAACAACAACTGTGCATCCTTCTGGGAGAGCTGGAGGTGTGTGTGGAGAGTGACGTCTGAGTGTCTCTGCTTACACTGGTGCCTCCTTGGCCTGGCCCTGAATAAAGTGGAAGAAAATGGATGTATTTGGCACAGATAATACTACACTGTTGTGTCAGTAACAATGACTGTCATGTGTAAACTTTGAGACAGAGCCTTGAGTTCACATTAATGAGAGATGATGAGTTTGCAGCCAAAAATGTGAAATTACGCACTTGCTCTTTCAACGGAGGACAACAAGTGTGTTTTACAAAACAAAATATTTTGTCCTAGACACAAAGAGTGTGGGAAGTTTGTTCAAAACAGACGAGCAAAGTCGGTCACAACAGCTGGCAGGGCAGCTGTCCTCCTGGCCTTAAGCAGAATAGATTACTGACTGACTGAGTCCAGTGGAGGAGCCACAGTGACGACTTCTTCAGCAAAACACGACACAAACATCTGGGACTGTGTTCACAAAAAGGGCAAAATATAGAATACATAAAAAACTCAAAAAACTATGGATAATGGTAATAAAATATATATTTCTTTACTTGATGGTGTTATATTTAACATAATGGTGCTAAAGACAACAACAATACCACTTTTGATTTATTATTAATTATATATTATACCTAATTTTGAACTTCTGACATTTTGTAATGAAAAATGTATTCAGTGTTGCATTTGGACCTATAACTCATATGACTCAAACAGGAGCTGATGTGTAAATGAAATAATAATGTTTGAAGCTGTTGCTCTGTAGCAACAAACCTTTTTTAAGCATCTATTCATTTTGATTGAATAGCATGTTTGTATGTTTCATAGGTTAAAATGGTGCAACCTTCTCCATCAACAAGGGTTTATGTTTATTTATTAAATATGGGACAGTGCACATTCATCAACATGTGTTAGTACAGTACATGTGCATGTGCCAGAGTTAGACATGCAGGATCATTTTCATCCTTAGTCCCATTTGCAGGTTGATGGCAAGACAAAAAAGGACATGGGGACAAAAGCATTCAGTCCATCACACATGACACATTAAAGATCAGTGAATATTACAGTAGTCATATTAGTAAAATTAGAACATACTAAAACAGCACATACAAGAACAACAATAGACACAATTCACAGTCACTCGACAAGACAGAGACATTTGCTGTGGGGTTAAAACACAAAGATTAGTTATGTTCACATGTCTGATTGTCCAGAAGCCACTGTTTCAGATCTACTATAAACTATGGACAGAAGTCATGTTCCTTCTTTCTGTGGGGACTAGATTTCAGGAGTGTGCGGCGCAAACTGAAAAGGCCGACAGTCCAAATGAAGTCTTTCTGAATGTAATTGTACAGTCTCCTCTGCTCGATGCTCGAGTGTTTGTATTTCAAGTGTATGAACTCTTTTAATGTGGGGGGGGGGGCAAAACAATGAAGAGTTTTGTAGACCAGAACAATGTCTGAATAAATAATTACATTTTCCCAATTAAAAAGATATGTATTTGCCCAATATTTTACAGTGATGATAGGAGTTTGATTTTTGATCTAGTGTTGTCAGAGTCTGCTTGTAGAGCCTTTCTATAGGCAGGAGTGAGCTCTGGCACTTTATATGAGACACAATGGTGGCATTTAGATACAGTTTTGAGGCCTCTGTAGTTAAATTTCTTCTACTGTGTTTGAAGTTAACCAAATTAAATTTTTATTTGTCTCTCACATTTTTATATGCTTTTTAAATGGTAATTAAGAGTTCATTGTGACACCAAAATACTTATATTCTTGTACCACTTGTAGGGCTTCATCTACCATAACTACTGGATCTCTCTCTATTTGTAGATGTTGAAAAAAAACATACACATAGTTTTAGTGCCAGTGAATATGGTTTGGGGCCAGCGCAAACATTCATATTGACATCCACAATGACTGGCTTCAAATAAATACATTATTTATGTAAATCAAATTCCTGTTTAGACTGTTCAGTTGTTTACCTCTTATTTCTAGTGTTATGCAAGACTCTGTCTCCATAGCAACACATTTTTTGAGTAGCACTGCTGTCATTATAATTCTCAATTATAATGTGAGTGGTTACTATTCTATGCAAGTACTTTCAAATCTTATTAAGAGACATTACAAGTTGCAGGAATGTCATAGTCCGATTTTTAAAATGAAAATAATGAGCTCTCGATCCGTGCACAAGCGCAGTCATCTTAGACAAAACCAGTGCACATCTTAAATTGGTGCAGGATTGACCCCATGGCAAGGTCGGCCACACACAGGAAAACCTGCCGTGGGCGTCACTCCAGCCTGGCATAAATCTCTGTGCACTTACTGCAATCTGCCTCTAGTGTGTTCCATCTCTGTCAGCAGCCAAAGCACTGGCTCAGCACACTCCAGGTCTCCTGTGCCTTATTCATGAATCCACTTTTTAAAAGAAAAACAACATATTATCTGCACAAAATCTGTAGAAGTACAAATATGTGACTAATGGTAATTATTTGTACATCCAGGTCAACACAAACAATGCAGATCAATCAGTCCTGCCCCTTAATCTATTTACATTTTAACATTCAACCTTTGACCTCTATGGTAATCAAAGAGTCATTGTAAATCTGTCCTTCCCAGTAACAGGTACTATAGTGATTTGACCTGAAAGTCGCCTGTATCTAACATCAACAGCTTTGATTATATAGTGACTTGAGGTGAGAATTTAAAATGTCTGGTCAATATTTGCCTACCGGGGATACACACAGTCTGTCCAAGCATCTTCACAAAGATAAAGTAGAGCTGGGAAACAATAGGTGCTTAGGGATGTTCTGCTATACTTTTTATCTAATCATTTTATCTAGGGCAGAGCAAGATTCAGTCATTTGCAGTTAATGATCAGCTTGTGTCTGTCAGTAAAAGCATGTCGTTTTGGAGCACAGTCCAGACTACGAACGGATACTTTTGACCATTTCTTGTATTAAATTACCAGTGACACATGTATATGCATAGATATATTTATATGTACATGTATATGCATAGATTACATTTAGGGAAATCTGAAAATCAGCCCAGCACCAATTTTATACCCACTAGTAGCAGCAATGCAAAACCAGTATAGTGGTAAATTTGGACGTTTTGAAGTTGCCTGATTGAAAAAAAAAAAAATTAATGTTAAGAAATATTATAAGGTATTGATTTGTATCTCGGGAAATATACAAAAGTGTATAATAATTGTTTGCTTAGAAATCACTCAAGGGCTATTTGTTCCATTAACATCATAATTAAAGTAGCTCTGTCCTCATTGTTAGGTGATTGGAGTTGAAGGAGACACTTACCAGATCAATACGCTGTGTGCACTGCTCCTTCACTCACTCACTGCGTGCAACCCCAGCATTTATCCGACTGAGGGGAGAAGAAGGATTTCTGCATGATTTATGGTGAAATGCACAAACCTCACATTATACAGACAGACAATGTACAGCTTAAGCTCTGTGGAGAAGGGTGGCTGACTTCTTAGTGCTAAGCTGCTGCTACATACGAGTGCTCTGAACCCACTGACTCTAAACCCCCATATTTCATTATTGAGACCAGTGTAGCATATGGTTTGGCCTAAAAGGAGGAAGGATCAAATTTCTGTCCCAAAAGGCTGAATTTGCAGGCCTTAATATGGCCGCAACGACTCTTATTACCTTTACCATTACGTCAGTGTTAATAGTTTCCTGAAATTATAATGAATCAGTTCTATAGCTAAATATTGGTTCTATGACTTTTGATATTTGTTAGTTAGCTTCAGAGTTACAATAACCAGAATGTTTGGAGGGAATTTTGGTGCGATTTCCAGGAAAGGTCACTAATGTCTTGTGGGAGGAATTATTTGTTTGTGCTACTGGGTAATTATTTAAGGATTAGAGTAGCTTGAAAATTGGTTATTATGAGATTTAAGCTGTTGGACTGAAACACTCAAATGATTCTAGTGAAGGTATATGCAGTTTAAAAACATTATGGAGCACATCCTGTATTACCACGTGACATCCCAAGGGTTTGAGAGAAGAACGCACTCTAAATATAGGAGATTTGTGTGTTAAACATGTTTGAAAGAAAGAAATAAAACAAACTGCAGCTGCGTTTTTGACAAGGAAACAACATTATAACATAGATCAGAAAATAGCGTATTATGTGCAGCAAAAAATAGCCAAAAAACAACATTTGTATCATTTGGATTCAGTTAAAAATTTAGTTTTAGATCACTTCTCACTCTGCTTTTAGTTTCAATTGCCATTTAGAGCAGAGGCATGCCTTAAAACAACGTACCACAAAATCCATTGGCAATTATGAACCATTACAGTCTTAACCATTACATAACATAGTGTTTACCACAAATGGCTTTCTGCATTTAAACATATAGTTAAACAAGTGATATCATCCTCTGCAATTGACAGTAAAAAGCCAGGATGGGTAGTTACTTTTACTGAGTTACATTTATTTTTTTTTAAAGAAACTGTACTTAAGAGTTTTTTGTTTTTTTTTAATCATGCCCATGGTCTATCATTTGAAAAAACAAACATATAGTTCTTAACTTTAATCTCACTATTTAAAATAAAACAGACAAACAACAACCCAAATCCTGATGTAATCTTGACCATCTAATGACGTTACTCCTTGTACTGGGAGTTGTGGATCCCTGTGGCCTGGTTTGCTGCAGCTGGGTTTCAGCACCACGGACAGCGCCCATTATAAACCCCGTAGAGCTCCAGAGATGGGAATTGATGGCACAGATAACAGGCATACTCAGCACACACAATCCATAGCCACAGGTGCACTGTTTCTTATGTCGACCTACTTACACTTTATACACAAGAACCTTTAGGCACTGTGATGGTACCAGCATTTCAGGAATACCTTGCTATATATGCACGGGAGTATTTTTTAAGACTATGCCTAGGTTTTTGTGGAAAAGCATCATCTATATGCTGAGCTCCTTGTGAAAAATAAGTGTAGCTGTGGTTGTAATAGTAGATATAGGTGTAGTTCAAGTACTTAATAGTCGTATAATTGTAGCAGTAATAGCGAAAGTAGTTTTAACAGTGGTAATCTGAAGCTGAAGTAAAATAAATGCAATACAGTACAGTACAAATGATAAATTACAAAGGAATTCAAATCCCAGTAAATCCCCCATTATATCCTGGTGTTTTTGGCTACAACAGACTCTTACATATTGGAGTAATAGTATTTTCAGTAAGTGCAGTACATATTTTTCCATATCTTTTACACAGTGCACGGTGTTGGCCTGTGCTGGCAGGAATAGCAGACTATGCAATTTACCACAAGGCTTGTGCTAATCCTGACAAAGCTATTATTTTGTAGACTGCTCACATGGCCATTTTTTTTTTTTTTATACTTTTCAGTTTCCAAGAATTAACACAGAACTGGGTCGATGTGTGTTTATGGGGCATTTTACTTTTGATCAAATTCTCATCACACACAAAAGTCAGATTAAAAAGCTTTATTCAAACTAGCATGATCAGGCAGAACATTTTACGCCAAATCAGAAACATCAAAAATGGACATTTAACTGAAAAAAGCAAGGCCATTCTCTCCCCAAAACTTCTAATTTTCTAAAAGTGACATGAGCTTGATTATTACAATCTAAATAAATTAGTAGAATAAACTAAAATGTACACACATGAGAATATTTAGAGATCTAGAAGCACGTTCCTGTGCCATTTAGTCACAGTGGAGACAGATATATCAAAAACAGTATAAAAACACAAAGTAGAAAGCAGTTGAATGTACAATAAATGCATCTACCAGTTCTAATTCTGAACATAAATAACAAGGCTGAGCTCCTATTGTTTTAATACAGGGACAACTGTAACTGGGAAATAGACCAGTACTGTGCAAAAATTGACTGTTCCAAAAATCCAATTGGTTTGGAAGAATAAAGAGCCATTAAAAGACAATTTTTCAATAGAGAAATCATTAAGTCGTACATCTTCATATTTGTATGACTGAGTTTCAGATGACATCACTAGTCCATGGGCCTATAATATTGAATACAGATGGAGGCGGCTAAAATACAAGTTTTAGGGTCTAGCCACTCATTGAAATTATCAGATTTAATTTTGCCATTTGGATATTTCATAACAAAGTACCATATAATCAGAAAATGTCTCCTGCCCAACATCTGAGAGTTTGTCCTCCTCATATTCTACAATCTGAAAACCACTGACAAACAATTGTTATTTTGACAGGCTAAATCTCAGTCTTTTGCACAGCACTGAACTGTCCTTAATTTCATTCATTAGAAGTTAACAATGCAGAAGGCACGCAAGGAGCTCATCGCATGTGCAATTCTTTTCACACCAGTCTTGATTGCACACTATCGTACCCCAGGGTGAGTGTTTTCCTGATTAAGTGACATCCTCGGTCTGACAGCAGCGCACTGTGTTGGTGTTACAGCCACACCAGGAAACTGAAGCTTGGGTTTCACTGAGTCAGACTGTAGCCTGATACATCCACTCAGAAGCACCGCATAAGAACACAGGCAGCTCCAATCACATTTACAGACCAATCTGTGCATTCTGCTTGTAGAGTGCAGCCACTTGCTTTAGACTGGCCTCTAATGTAATACTTCTATGTCCAGTAACACCACAAGGGTTTTGTTGTTCAGCACCTTATTTGTAATCAAAACTAATAGTGGACAGAGGTACAGTCGTGTCATTTGAAGATGGTATTTTTATTATTATGAGGCACTGAAAGTATTTTGATCAGTGTTCACTCTGTGGATAGTGGAGCTCTTTGTCACCCTTGACCTGGATAAAGAGATTGAGACAAATCACAATTTACTTGTAATGTGAAATGTGCTCTTGCTCGCGTGATTATTTTAAATATGTCGACATGAATAGAGTCACAGTGACATTCTGTGCATGAAGTTGTGTCTGATCCGTTTATGTTAAATCAAATGCCAATAACTTTATAGTCAAGCATCTAAGCCTCTGTCCACTATTCCTACTGCATAAGTTTTCTTTTTAAAAGCTCCTTGTTTTTTGATTAACACAAATCTGGCCTTTTCTATAGTGCAATATAGGTGCTACTCTTGAGGTCAACAAAGGTCGAGAAAAATACTGAATATTAGTAATAATAATAACACTGTCAAAAACATCACCAAACTACAAATACGCAACACAAAATGCCCTTGAAGAAGCTCACAAAAGCAGCATAAAATCTGATACATAAAATATTTATAAAAACAGTCATTAACAACACTTTATGTCTGGACCTTATCATACATGATAAAAATTGTATTACAAAAGTTTAGTACCTTTTTTATTACTGATTAGGTTGTTGACGGTTGAAAGCAAATGTTTTTATTAGTTTTGTAAGTCCGTGTTGTGAAATTTATAAACCAATACTTTTTTTTCATGATGTAAAGAGATTTGGATTTTTAAAAATCCATTATATACTATATTTGAATAAAACCTTTTTTTAAGAAGTAGAATTATTGCGGTCTGCTCTGCCTATTGCAGTCAGGCATAAAGCTAATATTTCTAAATAAATTATGCACCTGATATTTTTTAAGGGTGTGCGTTTCTTTCTGTTACCTCATTTTCTTTACTTTACAATCAACTAAATCAAACAAGACACTTGAAACTCACTATTTAAGAATGGTAATGAAAACTGAACCACTTGTTATTTTCTTACCAGTAACACTATGAGTCTTAAGACTTAAAATGTAGTGAAAATGCTTTGTATAAAATATGTCAAATCAATATCACTAATGTCTAAGCACTATTACCAGCTACTGTTTTATGGAATATTTCGCCCTGAATCATGTGGGAACATGACCTTGACAACGAGGGATCTATCACTACAGAATGCAAGGTGTGTCCAAACATTAACACTGTACTTTTTTGTTTTCTCTGTGCACTTGATCAGGGTGGGAGGACTTTTTTGAGTTTCGTCCAACTTATAAAAACTTGTGGTGTCAGTACTGTCACTTGGAGCCAAATTAGGTGAGACCAGCATACACATAAGCCTTATACTGTGATATTATGTAAGAAAAACAGAACCTGCACAATCTTAGGATGCACTCGTAAAGCTCTTTATCGAAAGAGGCCATTAACCTGCTATCCTACTTTTCCAGAAACTCATCATAAATGCACAAACTACTCCTAAGAGGGTAACAGCATTACCACTGAACATCGGCCTCTTACTTTCTGGACACACCTTGTATGTAAAGCTGAAGAGAAGGCAGCTCTTCTCTGGTTAAGGAATGACAGCATGAGGCCACTTTTGGAATGTCCAGGATTTCTGCAATACACTATTTGACGCCTGAATATTGTAGAGCCATGCAGATTCATGCTTAATCTGAGAAAAGAATGGGTCGAATTGTCGATGATGGAGGGGACGGGGGGAGTTGGGTGGGCAGCTGTGGTACGTCTTCAGTGTGAGTCACCAGTGAAGAGGTGATTATATCATGGCAGTTCTCTTCTGGGGCCCTGCGCAAAGAAACACAACATATAATCAGCCCAAAAAAGGAAGGCAAACCCCCCCAAACTCACAGAAAGTCCTCACTCATGCAACACTGGATCCTGACTGGTTACTGCCACTGTTAATGTAGTCCAAGCATTTTAGAACAAGGGTTTTGGCAAACATTTGGAGAAATTTGCGGGAGCTGGTATGAAATTAGACAACTAAACACAGAAACTAAGATAGAAATCAAGAGATTGAAAATTAAATGCATAGCACGGATTTTTGAGTGGGCTGTATTGGGTAATTTGTTTTGTGGTAAAATAAAGTGGATGAGGAAAGAGAAAAAAGAAGTAAACTTTATCTGGATTTCTGGTTGTGATCTGCCTGTCCATGGAGAGGTTATTGCTTTGCCTGTAATGCTCCACAGTAAGGCTTTCAGTCTGCATCTTGCTTGTATTTATTTGATGTTTTTATTGCTTAAAAGGAAAAAGTTCAAGTTCTTACTGTGAGTGGAGCAATGTGATGTGAGATGTGATAACTGGGCCTGCTGACCATTAAACTTGGCCTGCTGGCTTCATCGTGGAGAGAGATAAATGAAACATGTCAAGCAAAGTAGTATCGTCTCCATGGAGATCAAATGTTAAAAACACAATAACTATTCATCATAGTTAAGAATGGTTTGTATGTGTTAAAACACATTTATACATAATTTAGTGTATCAAAGGAAAAGAGATTTAACACTACATTTTGCTGTGTGTTTTACTGAAATGATTGTAGCTTTCCTATTTGACCAAACAAAACTTCTCTTTCTGTACTTCTTTCTCCTTCTCCATACTTCAAATTGTTCTAGTACCTAAAACAATCCACAAAAAAATCCGATTGACTGTGGTAAAGGCATGCACAAACAGGCACGTGGTGTTGATGGGGCCATTAGAGTCCCTGCAGTATGTGACACTGCTGTGTGATGGCCACAGATAAATCTATCATGGTCTTCCATTCAGAGATTTATGAACCATGATATGTTGTTTCACTCTCAGGCGCACTGCGCTCTGAGAACCTATTCCGGAAATATCATTCCTTTATCTTTTTTTTCTATTTGTGCCATTACATTGAATCTGGGCCAAGCAAACCAGATGTGCGTCACAAAAATCTGACTGGCAGCCAATTCCAATTCTAATCTCTAAGCTGAAAGGTTTTCTCCCTTGAAAAACTGTGGCCAATTCAGATTTTATTGCAACCAGAACATACTGTATATTGTATTGCTCTAACTTAAAATGACCAATTTGTCTGCTATTTATAGACCAAACCAAAATGATTAGTAAATACAAAAGTGTAAAAAAGAAAATTATAGTGGCTCTACAAAATGTAGTTAGCAACCAGCATACCTCCAGTTGTCGGGTGGACTTCCTTTCATTTTGAATACTTAAGAACAGAAAGAAAAGACAAATTGAGTTGAACATGTGAATGACAATAACCAGATATACACAGGCATCCTCATGCATATTCATATTGTTTCATCTTGCAGTGCAACACTTGGTTGAGTTTAGGCTGCAGGTCCAGCTGTAGAAACACAAACAACATCTGGTGTAAAACTGCTGCTCTGTTGGTTTGTTCAGATCTGTATGTGAGGAGGCACTGCTCGAGATGCAGTTTATCTCATGTATGGCAACATCTTTTGTCCTTGATTCATAGCTCTGCAGGCTGCGGTGCTTTGAAGTTGAGCGCCTCTCACACCCACTGGAGAATGTCTGTTTACTCCCTGTGCATCTGTAGCACCTACACAGACACACAGCGCTGGCACAGGTGGGATTTGGTGGCATTTTGACGACATTCAAACTGTGTTTTTCCTCTTTTCTGGTTGCTTTGAGTCCTGGTTATCCACTGTGTGTAATAGAAGCCAATTATGTTTGTAACATCATCCTCCATGACACACTGACCTCATTCTTCAGCTTCATTTGCATGATTTTCTTACTCCACTTGAAGAGTTGTGCTAATAGTAGTAAATCTCAACCAGTAAAAGACTAGGCGTAATATCAATACAAAATGCAATAATGTTGCATGTGATTGATTTCTTTTTTTTTTTTTTTCAGTCTGGTTTCATAGAGTGACCATTCATACATTCATATATAAAATAGGATTTATTAGTGCGGTAGATATTTTGTTCGTTTTGATTTATGCACTTGCACAAGTGCGTAAGTCAAAATACATAGATAAAAACAGGATAAAAACATATTTTTAAAGGTCAGTGATTTGGTGTGATATAAAACTATATTGTTGTAAATTAATAGTAAAATTCTCCATATACTTGTATGAGTTATGCTAGTCAAGATAGACAGAAGACAGAATTAACATGATTAGGTAATTTTATACCATTTAAGAATGTAAATGTGCAGGTTGAACATAAAAGCTAAGCATACAAACCTCCAGCGTGGAGGCTCTGGAGTCCGTCTCACTGGGGCCTATGCTCCGGGGTATACTGGACACAAAGTAGCCTCCTTTGGGAATGATGGGCTGCCTCACCACCACTTTCCCCTTCCTCGTCTCAGCCAGGAACAGGCTGTACCAGTAGGCATCACTGGAGATCAGGGTCGAATCTGCGATGGTGGAACTTCTCTGACTGATGATGCTGTTTCTACTGATCACGCTGTTTCTATTAGCATTTGGTGGGATCTTGATCGCTTTGGGCTTTGGTTTCTGACATTTTAGGACAATTATAACCAGGATGGTGATCAATAACAAGAATGACACAGCTCCTAGTCCGATCACCAAGTACAAGTTCAAGTCCGTGAACATGTCATACTCAATTGGCAGCTCAGTGGTTTCTGAAAACGACATGACATTTTCTACGGTTGAGATCTTGATGGTCACTGTGGCTGACAAGGCGGGATCACCGTTGTCTTTGGCGACAATGACTAATCTTTGTTGCCTCGGATCTCTATAACTGAACATTCTTGTTGTTCTGATCTCTCCGTTGTATTGATCCAAGCTGAATAAAGAGGCGTCTGTGATTTGTAAGAGTTGGTACGTCACTCTTGAATTCTGCTCTGAATCAGCGTCAATGGCGATAACTTTAGCCACGAGGTGTCCCTTATCTGTAGATCGAGGTATTACTTCTTCCACAATAGATCCTTGCGCTCTCCACGGTGACACTATAATGGGAGTGTTGTCATTCTGATCTTGTATGATGATATGGACTGTCACGTTACTACTAAGTGGAGGAACACCAGAATCTCTCGCCTCGATGTGGAATAAGAAGTCCCTTTCTCTTTCATAGTCGAATGTCTTTAATGCGTAAAGATCTCCGTTTTCTGGATTGATGGAAAACAGCATGGACATGGACGTGTTCACGATCTCTTTTTCCATTATGAAGTAGACTAAATATTGGTTTTCGTTCAGATCTGGGTCATGAGCGCTGAGAGATGTCAATAAAGCCCCTGGTACATTATTCTCCACCACATGGATGGTGTAAAAAGGCTGAGGGAATGTGGGTGCGTTGTCATTGATGTCTAGAATGTCTAAAATGATTGTTTCATTTTCAGATAGGGGTGGGCTGCCTTTGTCTGTGACCATTAGAATCAGTTCATATTTGCTTATCTTTTCTCTGTCCAAAGGTTTTGAAACGATTAGCTCATAAAAGCCCTCAGAAGTTTTGTTCAGGAGTAAAGGTAGTGTTTGTTGTTGGCTCAAAGTGAGTTCCACCACACCATTGTCCCCTGAGTCCTGGTCCCTCACTGTTACCACTGCGATAAGAGTGCCTATGGGGGTGTCCTCGCTCACAGCGTTTTTCACAGACTTGATGGTGACTTCAGGATAGTTGTCATTGAGGTCATTGACATACACCATGACTTTGCAGTGTCCTGACAGTGGGTTAGTGCCCCGGTCCTGCGCTTGGATGTGCATCTCAAAACTTTGACTCTCCTCATAGTCTATGACGCCTTTCACCTTGATCTCGCCCGTGTGCTGATCGAGCGTAAAGATCTCCTGGGTTTTCTCCGAAGTGTACAGTGTGTACGAGTATAGCAGCTCTGCGTTCGTGCCTTGGTCCAAGTCTGTCGCATTTAACACCATGACCACAGTGCCCGCAGCAGAGTTCTCGGAGACATTGACTGTATATACCGGCTGACTGAAGAGGGGGGCGTTGTCGTTGATATCCAGGACATTGATAATGATGCTCGCTGTACCGGAGCGGGGAGGCACCCCTCCATCTACGGCCGTCAAGATCAGATTATGAGCTCCCTGCTCCTCTCGGTCTAAGTTCCCATTTAGCACCAGATCTACATATTTAGAGCCATCACTGCCAGTTTGGATGTCAATGTTAAAGAATTTGCTCTCACTCAGATGGTAGGTCTTGACTGAATTGGCGCCCACATCTGCATCTACAGCATTTGTCAATGAAAATCTCTCCCCGGGAGGGGTGGCTTCCGAAATGTCCAAATTCATTGTCTTTCTGCGAAACACAGGCTCATTGTCATTAATATCCATTATCTCTAGCTCAATGTTAAAAATACGAATGGGGTTCTCGAGAATGACATCCATTTTTAAGAAACAAGACGTGGTTTTAGAGGTGCAGATGTTTTCCCGGTCTATTTTCTCACGTATAACCAACTCACCCGTGTCTCTTTTGATGTCAAGGTAATTCTTACTGTTCACAAAATCGAGCTTCGCTTCACGTTGCGTCAGTGTGCGGACGTCCAAACCCAGATCCGTGGCCAGATTAGCAACAAAGGATCCCTCTTCCATTTCCTCCGGTATGGAGTAGCGGGTGATGGAGAGCGCACAGCCCCATAGTGCAATAAGCGTGAAAGCAGCGACCATCCAACGTGTGCGTAAAGGTGCATGCAGAAGCGCCATTGTAACACTTGGACTCAGGACAGGTCTCAGTGATGAAAACTCCGCGTAGATCAGACCGAATGCATGTAGGACAGCGCCGGTGTCATCGCCCCCACGCTTCGGAGCTGGAGCTGCAGCAGGCCATACACAGAGCGCACTACCGCTGGAGGTGCACGGCTCCACAGCAGGGGCGGAGACGGCGCTGTACCACTGATGGTGACACAACGAACAAAGCCCCCATGCACAACTAAGCCCCTACTGTACCGAGGCTCTGCCAGGATGCAAGAGAAAATGTATTACAGACTATTTATGTCCATTTTTATTAGCCCGATAAAAATAAATGTTGTCCAGTTACTCGGGTTTACCATTTCCATGTTATATTATATGTCTCCCTTGAGTAAATGTAATGAGCAATAATGAGAAAATGATTAATTTATTTGTAATATCAATTTTATTATTTTTATTATAGGCCCATTGTTTTCAAACTAACAGTACTCTCAGATAGCGTGTTTTTGTGTGCCAAGAATGTGCCTATTGATGCAAAAACACAAGGTGATATATAACTAGCATTTAAAATA
This sequence comes from Scartelaos histophorus, assembly GCA_000787155.1. NCBI lineage: Eukaryota > Metazoa > Chordata > Actinopteri > Gobiiformes > Gobiidae > Scartelaos > Scartelaos histophorus. The sequence goes on along the minus strand of JACN01122322.1, from coordinate 200 downwards.
GTGAAAATGTGCCTTTGTGCAAGAAACGCAGCACAGCAAGGCAGCCACATGTTTGTCAGCCAGTCCCAGGGGCAGGAAGTACCGTAGCACTAAGTTACCCAAGATTTAAGGATGGAGGGACAACAGTATATTTAATTGAATTTGGTTAAGACTGAAATAATAATAAGTTAAAAAGTATTAAAAAAGAAAAGAAAAAAAAA